>SEYY01018971.1:7500-15000 GCA_009176605.1 Armadillidium nasatum | reverse complement strand
TCTCAATACAAGGGCGAATAAGACCCTTATATATTTGGAGTAACAGCTCAGAAGAAAAAAAATTCTCGCAACCTGAACAGAACTCGCAGATTTTTAGAAGTCGCATTAGCAACCATTGTGATATGAGGTTTCCAAGACAGTTTATTTTTAATGTTTAGACCAAGAATGTTAATGTTATTTATAGGTGAGACGGGAGAGCCATCGAAAAAGATTGGAAAGTCGTGAGGTGTTTTTTTGAGAGGGAGATGTGAAGAAGTTGAGTTTTTAAAAAATTGATTTCACAAGGCTGCTATGACGCCACCGGGAAATCCCATCCAGATCGGCAAGAATAGAATCGGAAAGTTGAAGACGAGAAACAACTCTAGAAGCAAAAGAGGAAACAGATTTGAAATGAGTAGAAGAACATAGAGTTGAGTTATCAGCATAAGAGTGAACGGAGTTAGAAGTGCAGTTGAGAAGATCGTTAATGAAAAGTAAGAATAAAGTTGGAGATAAAACAGAACCCTGAGGAACATCACAGTTGACAGAAAAAGAGGAAGAGGTTGCACCATTTACAAGTGTCGAGATGGAACGATCTGAGGGAAAACTAGACAAAAGTAAGTAAATGGATGGAGGAAACCCAAAGGAAGGGAGCTTGGAGAGCAGCGACGCATGCCATACTCTGTCAAAAGCCTTGGATATGTCAAGCGCCACCACACAAGACTCCCCGAAATCCTTAAGGACAGAAAACCATAGATCAGTAAGATAGGGGAGTATGTCACCAGTTGACCTCGAGCGTCGAAAGCCATACTGGTGATCTGAGAGAAGAGAATGAGACTCCAAATGATCCAGGAAATGAGAGTTGAGAAGAGTTTCAAAAATTTTAGGCTGAACACAAGTGAGAGTTATTGGTCGACAGTTAGAAGGGTTAGAGCTGCTACCCTTTTTCGGGATCGGCTGAACTAATGCACGCTTCCATAATTGAGGAAAAGTATTAGTATTAAGGCATAGAGAGTAGAGCTGAACGAGGACAGGCACTAACTCGGAAGCACACTCCCTCAGAACACGAGAGGGAATGTCATCTGGGCCACTGGCCTTCCTGACGTTCATAGATTTCAGGATCCCATGCACCCGATCATGAGCAATTATAGGTAGAGACATGGGACACCTGAGAACAGAAGGAGTAGTAGGAACGATACCAGAATCGAGCAGGGTGGAATTAGATGAGAAAAGGAGGCCGAAGAGATTAGCCTTATCAGTAGGGAGTATTAGCTACAGAACCATCAGAGCGAATAAGAGGAGGAAAGGCAGATTTACAGAAGTTATTAGAGATATTTTTGACAAGAGGTCAGAAATTTTTATAAGTAGGAGAGCCATGGAGGTCAGCTCACTTCCTTTTTGTGAAAGTACGATTAGAGCGTCAAAGAATATCCGTGCAACGATTGCTAGCTGAATGAAAATTAGCAAGAGTAATAGGAGAAGGAGAGCTTTTCCATTCACGATAAGCATTGTCTCTCACCCGAAGGGCAAGAGAACAGATGCCATCGAACCATGGATTTTGAGGAGAAAAAGATTTAGTTGAAGATGTAATGAATCAGCTCACCAAATCAAGGATCACGGCCCCTACCTTTTCAGGAGAGGCAGAAGTGTCCTTCGAGATAAAGCAAGTTTCACTCCAATGGTAGTTAGCAAAGAAGTGACGCATTGCCCCCAAATTAGCCCGATTAAAGTGTCACAAAGTACGTTTAGGGCATGGTGGAGCTGATGGAGAGAAATCATTATAACTAAGAGCCATAAGAATATCGTCAGAGTTACCAATAGGAGGGAAAATGGTGTATTTATATCTGGAAGGAGTAGTGGTGAAACATAAATCAAGTGTATTCAAGAATTGGTTAGAACGATCTGGAATGTGTGAGGGTCCCCTAATCAACTGCTCAAGATCGTTAAGAATGGTGGATGATTTGGCCTCCGTCCCACTTATATCGGTATGAGAGGAACCTAACCATTATATATATATATATATATATATATATATATATATATATATATATATATATATATATATATATATATATATATATATATATATATATATATATATATATATATATATATATATATATATATATATATATATATATATATATATATATATATATATATATATATATATATATATATATATATATATATATATATGTGTGTGTGTGTGTGTGTGTGTGTGTGTTTTATGGACTTAGAGAAAGCTTAAGATAGGGTGGATAGGAATAAACTGTGGGAGGTTTTGAGGAAATATGAAATTGAGGAGAAAGTAATTGAGAGCATTAGATCACTTTACAGGAATAGTAGAGCGTGTGTGAGAGTAAATAAATAGAAAGGAAACTGCTTTTTTTAGGTGAATAATGGATTAAGACAGGGTTGTGTTATGTCTCCGGGTATATTTAATTTATTTATAGATAAAGTGGTGAGGTTGACAAAAAGAGAGCGTAAAGGGGTGAGAATGAGGAATCAACAAAATATATGTAGTATGAATTTGTTATTATATGCGGATGACGTTGTACTTTTGTCTGAGTCACAAGGGGGTTTAAAAGTTTGGTGGATGAGTTTGTAAAATGTTGTGATGAGTTAGGCTTGCGAGTGAACGCAGGAAAGAGTAAAGTGTTATGGATGAAAAATGGGGAGAGTGTAGATAGGGTTGTAGACTGGGGAGATGAACCGCAAATTAAGGTGAGGAGGAAGAGATTGGAATGGGTTAATTCATTTAAAAATCTGGGTGTGAATTTTGAGGTGGGAGATGTTTGTGAGGGAGATGAAGTATTGGATAGAATAAGAGAAAGGGAAAAAGTGTTGGGATGCTTGAGGAATATTTGGAAGAGAGGAAGGTTGACAAGAGAAGTGAAGAAGAAAATGTCTGAGGGATGTTGTGTTCCGGTTGTTATGTATGGGAGCGAGGTGTGGCGGTTGAATGCGAGAAAAAGGAAAAAGGTTGAGGTTTTCGAAATGAAAGGTCTGAGAGTGGTATGTGGTGTAAGTAGAAGGGATAGAGTCAGGAATATGAGAATAAAGGAGAAATGTGGTTGGGGTTGGGGTATGGTTGAGAGAGCTGAACAGAACATGCTGAGGTGGTTTGGGCATGTTTGTAGGATGAATGATGGAAGATTGGCTAAAAAGGTGTTTATATCGGAAGTTGAAGGTGTAAGAGGTAGGGGGAGACCTTAGGGAGGTTGGGTAAGTGGGGTTAAGGAGTTATGAGGATATGGGCTGGGATGGGAGGAGGGTTTGTGGTTGACGGAGGACAGGAATGAATGGAAAAGATTGGTGAGGGGATAATGCTGGTAAATTGTGACTTGTGGTAGTCAACACCTAACTCTTTTGAAAGCATTTGAAGGAATCGAGCACTTTTATTTTAACGTAAGACAGAGAGGGAAAATACGACAGGAGAACACATATATATTTTAATAATTAGGTTCCCACCTTAAAATAATGAAATCTACCTTACTATGGAAATCCAATATTGCAGAGTCCTTCCACATTAAGTATAACAAAACTGACATTAACATAAAATTTAAGGTTATGTCAGTTAATCTTAATATGATTTTGATCTTAGCTTTGAATGCAACTTAAAATTATCTATTCAAGATATGAACTCCGAAGATGTCAAAAGTTATATGACAAAACATGGGAAAAGTAGAGTACAAATATTTTTATTTTATTTCACTTACAAATCACTCTCTAGAATAATACTTTTAAGAAATATCTGCAAATCAAAAAAAATAGTTACATATTTAAGAAAGATTTAAATTTGTCAATAATAATAATAATAATAATAATTATAAAAATAGAGGTATTAATTTACTTACCCCTCCGTAGTGATCAACAAGGTCCAAAGCGTAGGATCCTTCTGGCGTTACGTAAATCAAACCCACTAGAAATCCAGAAATACATACACCTATTGTTACAAGGGATCGTCTGAGGTTAGGGAATTTATCACAAATGATAGTAATGATACATCCGACCATGGCCGTAGCACTTCCAATCCCTAATGTGAAGAGCATTAAGAAGAAAAAAACAGAAAATAACTGTGGGACACTTTGGAACCGAGCAATAGCATCTGGATAGCTTATGAAGGCCAAAGAAGAACCGCCTCCTTTGATTACCAGGTTTATATCGTCAACTTTCATTATATAAGCAAGATGACCGAGAATGGAAAATATTGTGCAACCAGCTAAGAAAGAGGTCAATGTATCTGTACAGGAAAGTATTACAGCATCTCTATAAATATTATGACTGAATTTATTATAAGATGCAAACATTATAACAGAACCATAGCCTACATTTAGACTGAAAAAACATTGTCCCACAGCAGCATACCAAACCTAAAAGAGAAATAATTCATTTTATGATAATATTTTCTTTTCTCAAACTGTATTAATTAATATCATCATCAAATAGCTTTAGAAACACCTTACTTTTTATCCTTACCGAGGGTTCTAGAAGCTTTCCCCATTGAGGTGTGACGAAATACTTTATGCCATTCACTGCACCGGGTAAGGAAGCTCCTTTTCCAAGAAGAGTAAATAAAATTAAATATGGAAATAAAGCTGTGAAATATGCTGCTTTTCCTGAGCTTTTAACTCCTTTTACCAATATCAAAAACAAAATAATCCATGAAGCTAGTAAGCAAAGGGAAAGTTTCAAGTTCGGAGGAGATAATCCTTCATCAAGACCTTTTGGATTTTTATGCAGGACCTCGTTTCTGTCAAACAATGAATACTGGTTAAGTGAATAATATATGTAGTTTCAGAAAATTTACAGTATATTACTTGCTGTTACGACCTGTCAATCTTACACAAAATAAAATTCTGATGATGACGTACTGTTCGCGTATTCACTTCCTGTTAAATTCATAGTTGAATCAATGCAGCCGGAAACATTTTGTGGACAGCTTGACCAAGGTAAGGTGTTTGAAAACGAAAAAATAAAATAGAAAATAGTTATTGCCATTAGTGACATATAATACGTTGCCACTGCATAAGTAGACACAGCTTGTCCGTACCCAAGACCTATAAGCAAAAACAAAGTAGGAATAAAAATGAAAAAGGTCTAAAATTTGATTGATTGTAAGGAAACATTCCTACCATTAATTATTTATGAAGCTGTTTTGAACATTTCTCTGAAGGCTTAAGTTAAAAAACGACGCGCAAAGTATATGATAATGATTTAAGTACACCCTTACCTTTGAAAGCTGGAACAACATTCCAAACTTCTACATTTCCGTATGAAGCAAATTGTCCCATGCAGAGCTCCATGTAATAGAGAGGTCTACCAACGAATAACAATACCAGCAGATAGGGAATAAGAAAGGCTCCTCCTCCATTATTGTAAGCTGTGAAAGGAAAACGCCAGACGTTTCCAAGTCCAACAGACATAGATATACACGAAAGTATGAATTCAATAGGCCTATCCCAATGATCACGGGTAGGCACCTACAAAAAATATAAAGAGCAACTTTTTGGTTATATCGATCTTTATAGGACCATATTAATGTATCAGTTTCATCACATGAATAGAGATAAAGTTTATAAAGAAAGACCTAAACATTCAAAAGTTATAATTATAAAAATGACATTAATTGCTGAATATGAAAAAAAAGACATTCCTCTTCTTTATCAATAAAAATTGATATATAAAAAAAGAGACAGAGAAAAAACAGACTAATAACTTACTTTTTCAACATCATCCATCACGTCTTGATGTTTTTCCTTCCTTAGTCTTTGTTTCAGTTTCGTCTTTTTCAAATCCATAATTTACATTTCCCTTAAATAATTTAAATATTTAAGTGAAAGTCGTTATTTCGTTATAAAACATCTTAGCTGTCAGTCAAATTTTAAATTGATGTAAACCATCTAGAGTCTACATCAAGATGTTTGTCATGATATCAATGTTTAACTTTGATGATAACTAGCAACTATTTCTAGAGAAAATGAAGATGTTAAACTAATTTAAAATGATAGTTTGCTTATTTGCCTAAATGATGGTAAATAATTAATACAGTAAATAAGCAAATCTAATTAGTTAATTAACTTAATAAGTAAGTTATTTAAATTTAACTTTTAAAAAAGTGCGAGCTATTTTAAATTTTTTATATAGAAAAGATGAAAAATGAAACTGATAGAACCAGTTCAATATATTTAAATTTTAAATTTCAAAGAAAACGAATGAACGACATTAAAAAAAAAAAAATCCCCTTGGGAATAAATTTATTTTGTGATAGAATGTTGATACATTTTAACTCTAAAGCTTTTCCATTCTATTCTGGTTCCTTTTTTATTCACCTCTACATAATTCTATAGAACAAAATTTTAACAATAAACTTTTTTTTTTAATAAGTTTATATTTATAGATACTAACTAGATAGATTAGATTTTTTTTTCCTTTTAATCAAATTTGATTTGGAATAGCGTTCCGTCACGCTCGTACTGACACAGCTTTCAAATAAATAAATAAATAAATAAAATAATAATAATAATAATAATAATAATAATAATAATAATAATAATAATAATAATAATAATAATAATAATAATAATAATAATATAATAATAATAATAATCTTTAATCTTTACTCATTTTTCCAGTTTCAGAAGTTGTACAGACAAAAATAGTATAATTTATAAGTATTAATACAAAACTGAAATGGGCTTCTTGGGTGACGAATCCGTCTTTGAGCACGATAAATTAATACAAAATTAATATCAACCTTTATTATAACTAAGAAACAAACATTAGATACTCCTTTTTTTTTAAAGTCATAATCTTAACTTAAACTACTTCGTTAAAGATAATGAAAATAACAATATGAAGTAATGGACTAACAATAATCACATTAAAATATCTCTAACATGGTTAGAGTGTACTTTAGTATTACAATAATGAAGATTGTAAATAATAGGAATAAGGAAAATAATAACCACGATAATGATAATAATAATAATTATAATAATAATAATAATAATAATAATAATAATAATAAATAATAATAATAATAATAATAATAATAATAATAATAATAATAATAATAATAATAATAATAATATAATAATAATAATAATAATAATAATAATAATAATAATAATAATAATAATAATAATAATAATAATAATAATAATTATCATAATAATAATAACTAACATAATAAAGCAGTAATAATTGAAATAATAAATGACAATATAATAATATTAATCGTAATAATAATAAAAAGTAATAAAGATATGGCTTTATTCGCAAAAATAATAACAGCAACAGCTACAAAAAGACTAAAATAATCATATCTAAGTTAAAAAAAAAAATTTAATAATATTATACATGAATAAGTAATAATAATAATAATAATAATAATAATAATAATAATAATAATAATAATAATAATAATAATAATAATAATAATAATAATGCAATAATAATAAATAATAAAAAAATATATAATAATAATAATAATATAGGAACTCAATATCAGCTTTT
>SEYY01018970.1:160000-164274 GCA_009176605.1 Armadillidium nasatum | reverse complement strand
ATAAATATATATATATATATATATATATATATATATATATATATATATATATATATATATATATATATATATATATATATATATATATATATATATATATATAATATATATATATATATATATATATATAAAAAAGTTTTACGGAAAGTAATATAAAACATAACGATTGCAATTAAAAAAATGATATAATATATATATATATATATATATATATATATATATATATATATATATATATATATATATATATATATATATATATATATATATATATATATATATATATATATTCAGGGGAGAAAATATGTGATCCTCAAAAGTAAGAAAGGCCCAGTTCAGTGTCAAGTTTTAAGATAACCTTACAAGCCCCCCATCCCCCACTACTATTTGAGGGAAATAGATAATCCTAAAATGATCTTTTTAAAATAGCTATGTGAAAATTGATTCAGTTTTCGATTTAAACGTTAGGTTATATGATAATGTATCATAGATACGACGATGGTATGTGGGTAGATGGGTCCTTAGAAAAAGTGGAGTTAACACCGTTTACTTCCGAAATTGAAAAGGTTATCAAGTTAAAGTCTCTGGGATATTCTTATTGGGTTGGATTCGCAGGACAAATGATGAAAAATGGAAAGAATGACAGCTGAAAGTTGTAAAGAAAAGTGTGAAACAGTGCTTTTAAATTGATCGAAAGGAGGAAAGGAGGAACAATTGATCGAAAGTCGAAAGAGTAACAATTGATTAAAAGGAGGAACAATTGATCGAAAGAAGGAACAATTGATCGAAAGGAGTAACAATTGATCGAAAGAAGGAACAATTGATCGAAAGGAGTAACAATTGATCAAAAGGAGTAACAATTGATCGAAAGAAGGAACAATTGATAGATAGGAGGAACAATTGCTTCTTACAATATCATCTATAAAACATTAGAGGAAAATAAAATCTAAAAAGAGAAAATTTAAAATCAACTCAAGTTAGAACAAGAGCTGTAGACAAATTTCTTTATAAATATATCGTCAGACCTAGTTTAGTGCTTAGGTGTCTAAAATGTAAAATCTAGAATCGGATAAAATGATTGAACACCAGAAAGACGCCTTATATATATATATATATATATATATATATATATATATATATATATATATATATATATATATATATATATATATATATATATATATATATATATATATATATATATATATATATATATATATATATATATTAGAGGTGGACCGGATATCCGCATCATTTTTCCGGATATCCGCAAATATCCGTAATTGGATATCCGCATCCGCGGATAGTAAAAAATTACTATACAAAATTTATATTTGCAAAATTTTCTATTGAACGCAGCGCCATACAGGTGACTGTCTTGAAACTGTATTTGAAAAGATGCTGACAAAATGGAAGATTTCATTAAATGAAGTGCACTGCGTAGTTCAGGGATTCGGGCACAAATATAAAAAAAAGCACTTTCTCTGGTAAGAGTGAAAAATGTAGATTGCTTTGCACACCAAACTCAGATAGTAGTTAAAAATTCCATTATGAGTCAAAAATGTGTATCCGATTTAATAACCAAATGTAGGTTAATTGCTACGCATTTCAATCACTCCGTTGTAGCCCAAAATGAGCTGAAGAAAATGCAAACAAGATTAAATGTTCGTCCACTTTCTGTCATGCAAGATATTCAAACACGCTGGAATAGTAGTTTGCATATGCTTGAGAGGATGAGCGAAATTAATGAGGCCATTTGCATTTATGTTTCAAGCAGCACAAAAATAAAGCCTCTAACAGATGACGAAAATGACATTTTAAATAATTGTATTAATATCCTTAAGACTTTTGAAGAATTAACAAAGACTATAAGTTCAGCTGAATCATGTTTGTCAGATGTGATACCACTTGTTTCAACATTGAAAGTTGTGTTAACAAATGTTATTAAGTCTAAGGGAGTTTCAAGGATGACTGAAACATTAATGAAGGAGATGAACGACAGATTTGAAAACCTGGAAAATGATGATGCTTATACAATTGCAACCTTTTTAGATTCTAGGTACAAAACAAAATTTTTTAAACCACTTGTTTCTCAGAATGTTAAAATCAAATTAGGATGCTGCGATATGATAGAAACAGCTAAAATAACGCCTTTCAAGAAAAAGCAAAGCTCTCAGATACAAAAGAAACAAAATCTGTTAGCTTAAGCATTGCTAAATCAATGAAAGATCTAGCTTCCAGCAGCGATGAAGAATCACAGTCAGAAGTGTCAAAGGATACAATATCGATTATTGAAAATTATCTGAAACTCCCACGTTTGGAGGCAGATAAAGACCAACTGGTTTGGTGGAGAGATAATTGCAAAAGTTTCCCTTTTCTTGCTGAGCTGGCAAGGACTTATTTAGCATGTCCTTCAACTAGTGTTGCTAGTGAGCGTCTTTTCAGTGGAGCAGGCCTCATTTGCGACGAAAAGCGAACCAAACTTTCACCTGAAAGAGCCCAAAAGCTTTTATTTCTAAAAAATAACTTACCAATTATTAACTTCAAATGGAATATGTGAAACTGTGAAGTGTGAAGGTAATACTGAATTACTGGTTATATATATATATATATATATATATATATATATATATATATATATATATATATATATATATATATATATATATATATATATATATATATATATATATACACGAGTATATATATAACCTTTTTCAAAATGGGTTGGAGGTTGGGGAAAGAGGTTGGTGGGGTGTTATCTATGGTAACATAGATTCTGGATATTATATTTAAAATTCCAAGAATCTATGGCAAAAACTCTTAAAAAATTAAACTATCCGCATCCGCATCTGCGGATAGTAAAAAATTACTCTCCGGTCCACCTCTAATATATATATTATATATATATATATATATATATATATATATATATATATATATATATATATATATATATATATATATATATATATATATATATATATATATATATTATATGATAAATGTAAAATGTTTAAATTAATCAATTTATTTTAAATCTTTCGATTTGGGTTGAATCCTAAGTGTTACAATAAATTTATATATATATATATATATATATATATATATATATATATATATATATATATATATATATATATATATATATATATATATATATATATATATATATATATATTATAAGATGAAAAATAATTTTTCATTCTATTTTATAATTTAATAACCACTATAATAATACTCATAATATGAAAATCAATATTTCTTAAATTCGTGGATAAAAATAACATTCAAAATTTATCCCAATTTTATCTAAGTAAATGAAGTTGAGTGGGAAAAAAGTGGAAGATGACGATGATGATGATGCAACGAGGCGTTTTCATTCTATACCATTATGACAAGGGATTCTGTTACACTCCGATTTGGCTATCCGATACGCTATTGAATGCTATTTCTGGCTTTCCTTGGCGACATAGTAATATACCTCTCTGTCTTTCCCATATATATATATATATATATATATATATATATATATATATATATATATATATATATATATATATATATATATATATAATATATATAACTTTTTGTATAATATATGAATTCCTGCACCATAAATGGGTAAACTTTTGTCAAACAGTTATGAAAAAAGGTATAATTGCGTTTAGTTTTTATAAAAAGTCAACCCGAAAATAAAATTCCCAAAGTCGTATATAAGTACGTAGGAGCATTATGACTTTCTGGAGCCTTTTACATCTTTCGTGGACAATTTCTAACATGCTCGGTTACCTATATAAGAGAAACTACTGGTGCGGTTGTCATTCGACTAAAGCGCATTGTAAAAGCGTGTTGTTCATCGTGCTTGACCGTGTGCTTCGCTTAGTAATGGATGACAATATGGAATATCAATTTATCCTGAAACTTGTAAAGAACTACGAAAAGCTGAAGATGAATTTTAACAATGGTAAAGAAGATATCAATAAAACAGCAGGACGGAGTGATGATATATGAAATTCCTATTTCGTTTAACTCAGGTTTTCCGCTTTTTCGAAGAAACTGGAAGTTTTCCTAAAGTGAACTTTCAGAAAATACTTAAATTGAGTAAGGCAGGATGGAATTCCCTCTTCTGGTATTTATTCTTCTAACAGAGAGAAGAGACTCACTACTCGTAATTTGTAGATTTATCTCTTACATATGGTCGGACCATTGGTTTACTGGCCAAATATACAATACAGATGAATATTTAAAAAACAAAAAAAAACATTAAACTC
>SEYY01018970.1:150000-155000 GCA_009176605.1 Armadillidium nasatum | reverse complement strand
CCGAAGTGGAAATGGATGGATGGAGTGAGAGAGATTTTGATGGAAGGAATTTGAGTTTAGAAGAGGGTAGAAGATTTGTAGAGACAGAGAGAGATTAAGGGCGGTGGTGGAAAGGGTTGGTTGTAAGGGAATTGTGGCTGACACCACCCCACGAAAGTGGGAAAGATGATAATGATAATATATATATATATATATATATATATATATATATATATATATATATATATATATATATATATATATATATATATATATATATATATATATATTATATATATATATATATATATAGTGATGGCATTCGCATCCTGATCAAAATGAACATCCGCATCCGCATCCTCATCAAAATTAACATCCGCATCCGCACTTTTCGAAAATTCAACATCCGTATCCGCATCCGCACTTTCGAAAATTCAACATCTGCATCCGCATCCGCATCCGCACTTCTCCAAAATTCGACATCCGCATCCGCAAATTAGAAAAAAATTACATCCGATCCATCACTAATATATATATATGAGAGAGAGAGAGAGAATATATATATATATATATATATATATATATATATATATATATATATATATATATATATATATATATATATATATATATATATATATATATATATATATATATATATATATATATATATATATATATGTACACAGTATTCTCGTAACTATACTAGCTTGGATGCATGAATGCATAACGCATTTTCGGACATAATAGAATATATATTTTTATACAAATGCGAGGCTTTAGTCTCAAATTTTATTGCTCTGTAATCTTAATTGACAAAGATATATTACTTTTTAACACACAAAATATTTTACAATTTATATTTTTCGTGATTTGTTAAGAACATGTTAAAGTTGAAGGTTTTTGTATATATATATATATATATATATATATATATATATATATATATATATATATATATATATATATATATATATATATATATATATATATATATATATATATAATGTGTGTGTATGCGAGTACTTCCTCTGTGTGTGCCCCTCCTTGAAAAGGGCTCTGCCCGTGAGTGGTGCCCATCTGTTTAAAAAAAAAAAAAAAAAAAAAAAAAAAAAAGCTTAAAGGAAATTTAAAAGGTTAAAAAAAAAAATAAAAATATATATATATATATATATATATATATATATATATATATATATATATATATATATATATATATATATATATATATATATATTATATATATATATATATATATATATATATATATTTATATTTTTTTTTTTTTTTTTTTTTTTTTTTTTTTTTTTTTTTTATTAATATATTATAATATATAATAAATAATAATAATAATAATAATAATAATAATAATAATAATAATAATAATAATTTAAAGGATTTTTAAAATTAAAAAAAAAAAAAACTAAGTAACAATGGTTAAAAAAAAAGTTTTGATGCAAAAATGTTGATAATCGAATCAAATTCATTGAAACTCAGTTTTAACTTGTGAGAAATTTAAAGGGCTATGCGAGCCCTCCATTAATACAAACGTTTCGTTCGAAGACGGAAGTAAATAAGATCATGTCATCATGTTCCGACGCCCGATGCGAAACCGTTCCATCAAATCTTACGTGCCCGAGTCTAGATGCTCGAGCGCAGCGCCCAGCAGAAGACCAAGTAAGGGTGAAGATGAGATGACGTCTGTCTTCATCAGAGGTGAGTTTAAATTCTGAAAGGAAATATATAATATATTCTATATTTAATATATAAATAATATATAATATATTTTTTTCCTACGAATTTTCTAAACCCTGAATTTTCATTTGCTCTCTCTCTCTCTCTCTCTCTCTCTCTCTCTCTCTCTCTCTCTCTCTCTCTCTCTCTCTCTCTCTCTCTCTCTCTCTCTCTCTTTTTTTTTTTTTTTTTTTCCTTCTAAATTCTAAATTTCTCTTTGCTTTTCTCTCTCTCTCTCTCTCTCTCTCTCTCTCTCTCTTCTCTATATATATATATATATATATAATATATATATATATATATATATATATATATATATATATATATATATATATATATATATATATATATATATATATTGAAGATGCAACTGAGTCAAGTGAATAAGTTTCTAGGTGCTCTATAACTTCTAACCTCTTGTAAGTATTTGTAATAAGAAATATTATATGGTCATCCCAAGAATAATCAGGATAAAAGAGAAAAAAATGAGGTTTTATTAAGGAGAGTTTAAGTTTAATTTGAGTCTTGGAAAAATGTTAAAATTTTATCTCAGATTGTTTCGAGTAGAAAGGGGAATTGAGTTATTGAGGCATTGAAAACTACCAAGTGTACCATTTCTCTTTAAAATTTGAGAAGGATCAGAAGTCAGTTGATACATAACCACACTCTTAGTATCTGGTATTTGCTCAGTTGATACCTTACCAAACTCTTAGTACTTAGTATTTGCTCGGTTAATACATTACCAAACTCTTAGTACCTGGTATTTGCTACTAGTTAGATAGCTTTTCAAAATAAAAAGAGTAATGTATAGTTGAATCACCATCGTAAGAGTTGATATGCAATGGAGTGACAAATAGGTTTTCAATTAACGGTAGAAAGAGAATAGGAGATTAAACAGAACCCAGAGGTACAGTGTTGTATGTTTAAAAGATAAACAAATGTCATCTATAAGTTTTTCTATATACATGTAGAGCAACAGGATTTCAATCAGAAATAATTCCAAAAAAATGATATTTGGAAAGGAAAGTTTTGTGACAGACAATATAAAATGTTTTGTGATAAGTCTAGGTTAAAAAAAAGTATTCACCTACATGACGAAGAGCAAATTACAAAAAGGCAAATATGTGCAATCAACCGTTCATTACGGAAGCCATTTTGGAGATTATAAATATGATTAAAAATTTTAATAATACATATTATTTTCCTGTTAAGGATAGATTCGAAAACTTGAAAAGAAGAGAAGTTAAATCAGTACAGGAAGATATCTTGATACCTGAGAAGGGTCAAAACTTTAATCAGTAAAGGCAGAAGTCGATATAGTGAGATACTAAAGCATAGTGCAAGCTCAAGAGAACTACTGTATTTTTTAGAATTACAGGAGAAAAACTATCACAATCGTGCTTCTTTTTGTATTAAAATACGGGGATAGCGAAGAAGAATGTACAGTATTAGGAAGGAATAAGTTGGACATAGATAAAAAAAAGATAAATAGTTCCTAAATCATTAAAATCATATCGATAAAGAGGTATCAAAGACAGATACATTTTCTGCAGGTAAAAGCTTGTGTGATCAAGAATAGATTTGGCAACGATATAATAATTTAAAATATAATTTAACATAAAATTCAAGAATTGAGTTTCTGTGATTTCTTGAAGGCAGCGTTCCTTTAAAGAGTACCATGGGTAATAATCAAAATTAAACTCGAGAGATTTGCGTAAAAATCGCCTGACTTTGCGTGCTTTCCATACTTAGAGGAACCTCCTCCAGCCGAAACTGTAATCATTACATACGAAATCAATCCAGTATGACTGTAAATTTGACCAGTTAGCAATATCAGCATGCCATAAACATTTCGCCGAAGGAAATGAGTCATTCCTTGGGAATGACAAATTTCTTTCATAACCTTCCTTCAAAATTACTTTCTTCATTTGAAAAAGAGGTTAAAATGCAAAATTGGCCAATAATTTCTGGTCAAATATTTACGTTGAGGTTCAGTTAATGTTCGTTCATAAAAATCGACCGGAATTTTTGTACCATCAATTAACTGATGCAATTCAACTCAACGGTGACTTGGAAATTTTCAGTGACTAGTTGAGCAAGGAAAACGAAGAGTAGTTACTGAAGAAAAGGCAATTTTAATTTCATAGAAGTCTTAAGAAGTTACATTAGCCTAGGCCTTAGGGGAAAGTGGATGATTTTAATTGGCAAGGTTTTGTAAGCCCAAGCAGAGTTTAAAAATATGAGACAAATTTAGTACTAAACGGAGATATAAACCGACCATGCCAGAAGGCGACGGGTTTGGGTATGCAGAAATTTGAATCCTTTTGGTCGCAGACTAGGGAGTGAAACAAAGGAGCTTAAAAAGTCTAAGGACTATCAAAATATGTGTATTTAGAAAGAACAGTGAGCAATGATCTGTAATGTAAAATTTGAAAAACATGATGATGGTTAGTGTGCTACTGTTCAGAAGAAGAAAATGTTAAATGTTTTCGTATAATAATCTACATCGGAAAACCATTGACTGATGAACACGCTTAAAGGTTCAGGGAGTGTTCCGCGAAACGTCGAAAGCTTGGTTTATGCAGTACCGAAGAACGTCGCCAGTGTGAACTGTTGTTGAATACACAAGTTGTCATAAATGGTTCCAAAAGAATGATTCATTGGGTTGCAGTCGGGAGAGAATAAAGGCTTCTCAATCGGTCCTTCTTTACCAATCCATGAGTTTGAAGACATATCGTCAAGATACTTTCTGACAACCAGACTAAAGCGCACACACCATACACCAAAATTGCTAAGAATATATCTTGATTTCCTGGATTGTCGTCCAGGAGGTTCACCAGTTCGCGATGGTATTTCGCTAGTTCTTCAGTACCACAGTCGGTAATTCGGCGTCGGAAGGTACCACACTCTCTTAGACTCTGGTGGATCAGCATGAACGAGTCGGATACGTTTACGCATGCATAAACATATCTTTACATAAAATGCACATCATCTAATTTCTCCGATGTGTACTCCATACCATGAGATTATGTATCAGAGACAAGCAAACACTCTGTTAGTTTGGTCGTTACTGGTTCTAGTTTCGCACGATGATGGATTTAGTATTTGCTTGGTTATTATTCACGTCCAAAATTTTTGATGTAATTTACTGCACGAAATACAGTATTCCTTATGGTCTTACGTAGAGGTATACGTTCATGCGTCACATCACATGTCGTCGTGTTGCTTTGTATCCATTGCTAATAATTCATTCAAAGCTAAGTGCCGTAGCACAGTTGTACTGTGTG
>SEYY01018970.1:135000-137500 GCA_009176605.1 Armadillidium nasatum | reverse complement strand
TTTCGTATACTTATTTAATTTATTTAAAAATAAATTATTTTAATTTTCAAATCTATTTTGAAAATACATGTATTCTCCATTAAAACTGTTGTTTTTATCAAACAGCAAGGTTATCGCCCATATGAAATATATATATATATATATATATATATATATATATATATATATATATATATATATATATATATATATATATATATATATATATATATATATATATATATATATACACTCTAAAAATATGATCTTTCAATGGGCGTTCATTTGAACGAACTTTGAGAGCACACCTGGTAAATGAACGCACATTAAAAATACAGTTTAGACTTAGATTTCGCATGATAGGAAAAATTAAGTAAGACGCGCTAATTTTGAACGTACCTTGTACGATAATTGAACGCTCATGCTTTCATTGTGTGTTCATTTTTGAACGAAAAAACCAGTAGTTTTTTGCGTTCATTTTGATGGCACATTGACCATTATTTTTTAGTATATATATATATATATATATATATATATATATATATATATATATATATATATATATATATATATATATATATATACATATATGGTAATTATACTTAAATATGATCTGCAGGTCTTTGGGGATAGAACTGACCCGTTACCCTACGCCCGAGTGTGGTCGGAGGGGTCCTTTGGTATTGTAGTCATGGCGGTTGATCATGAACATTTCCAATGTGATTACTTTTTGTACCATCAGTGGTGTAGTGGTTAGCGCAATGTCTTACCATCTAAGAGGTCAAGGTTCGAATCCTCAATAAGCAGTATATATATTGTAAATTTCATTCCAGGGATTATGTGGTAATTATATATATATGCATACACACACACATACATATACACCGCAATCTAAGTCTGTTATTCTTTAACCATTTTTTGTGATAAAATTCTGAAATCGTGTGCCCTATTTTATGGTTCTAGCCATTTTTGCTTATCGAACTCCTTCCCAAGAGATCATATGTAAATAATATAAAGGTTAATTAATCAACATTATAATTTCTTTCTCTGTCAAATTCTCTGACCTCATCTTAACCGCTACGCTCAATCTTACATATACTCTTCTGGTAAAGTCTGAAACACACTCCCTTCATCTATTTTTCCAAATTCCTTTGACTTACACACCTTCAAACGCCGTCTATGAGAACATGTCTGACTTTAATTTGATTAAGTTTCCGTTCTTCTCCCTAACTCTGGTGGAATTTTGGGAGGCCTCTGGCCTTTGCCCACCAGAAGTGAAATAATAAAAAGGAACACTTGTTCAAGAATAAAGTGTTTGAAATAAAATTTCTAGTTGAATAAAGAAACAATCTATTAGCAAAAGACTACAAGTAAAACACAATATTGTAATATTCATCAAATTTAAATTCCTACGAAATTAATAAATGAAACAAGCATGAACATGTAAATTTTGAACCAGATAAATGGACTTGATGCCAATCACTTTGATATGATATTAGTCACACATACCCTCATTTCTTCTGTATTATGTTTTATAACTTTTCTCTTTTGTTAGGTCTCATTTTTCGAGAGCTTATAGAAAATCGTTTTTTTTTTTTAAGTTTGACCTAATATATTATATTCAATTGATACTCCATTCATTTTTAGCTGCTATCCTGATAATATATATATATATATATATATATATATATATATATATATATATATATATATATTATATATATATATATATATATATATATATATATATATATATATATGTAGATTTCATTTGGAAGAGGAAACCAAAAAGTGATTTAAATTCATGAATGACATTCGTCTATCGTGGCTCAAATGGTAGGGTGATTGACTCACGTACTTGTGTGTGCCGGTTCGATTCTACTTGGGGAGACTAAGTATATACTACCTAGAAAAGTTTCTCTCCTTGAATAGGGCAATGCCCGTGAGATGGGAACTTTCATAAAAAAAATTTAAAAATATGCATCTGATAAGGCGTTAAATGATATCGTGAACATTATTTTTGCTCGGTTGCCATAAATTCTTTGAAAAGGAATATGCATCGTTCTTCATGCTAAAAAAAACTTTTTTATTGCCATCTATATTTTCAACCTGATCATACAGCCTTATTTCTGCAATATATTCCACCTCCTTGAAAAAAAAGGACTTCGTTTGTGAGTAGTGATAAAAGGGTTTTGTACCAAACAGCGTCTCCTCATATTGAGCGTTGATTATTCGTGATTAGCTCATTTTGATGGCAGGAATCATCGCTGCGTTTGAAGAAATCGATGCTTAAATACTGCGTCGTACGCAGCACGAACTCGAATGCAGCGTAGACACAATATGCGCAACCAGTGGGTGCTCATATTGAATGTTCATAATTTCAGCATGGTAAAAAAAAAAAAAAAAAAAAAAAAAAAAAAAAAAAAAAAAAAAAAAAAAAAAAAAAAAAAAAAAAAAAAAATCTGCATGCATGCATCATTTTTTTTTAAGTTGGGTAATAAAAGTTCAACTTTCAATATAT
>SEYY01018970.1:102500-107500 GCA_009176605.1 Armadillidium nasatum | reverse complement strand
GTAAAAAGCATTAGACATTTAATGTGGACCCACGGCAAATGACCTCACGAAAGAACGTAAGGTCAAACAGGTTGCCAGATTTAGCTACTTCTCGACAACATGTGGCACCCCACGAAAGCGCATAGTATACTACTACACAAAGAAAAGTAGTTGGGGTAAGATCGGCGAAAATGCGAAAAAGAACACAAAATAGCTATTATGTATTACTGAACTATCAGAATGCCAAGAAGATGATGCAGACCGATTTTCCAAAGTTATTAAAGATTATTCTGTCAAATAGGACAGAAATATATATTAAGAGTGTCAGAAGGGTTAGCAAACCTTTGCTTAAAGGGTAGTACATTTTTCCTTTCGGATACCATTTAATCCAACGATCCCTTCGTGAATAAAAACTTGCAATCTCTTGCAAAACTGAGTCTTCCACAATCAGCACATTCTCTCTCTCTCTCTCTCTCTCTCTCTCTCTCTCTCTCTCTCTCTCTCTCTCTCTCTCTCTCTCTCTCTCTCTCTCTCTCTCTCTCTCTCTCTCTCTCTCTCTCTCTCTCAGGTGGAGATCTAATTTGTTGTTAACGACCGGAGTCTTTGATCAGGTAACTATTATTTTTAAGACTCAACCCAGCTCCGACATAACTTTTCTCTTAGCTCCGACTCCACCACTGAATAATATGTATCCACAGAGATACATACATATTTACGAACACAAACTTACATATGAATGCACATTTGAAGTTTACTATTTAAATACGTATACATTATTGTGTGTTAGGTTTTAATGTTTGTCTGAATGTACTAAGTAAAATGTACGTATGTGTGTATTTAGGTATTAACAGAGTTGTAATACATGCATCGATGTGTGTTTTTATTACACTGTGTGTACACATATTTAAATGGATTTTACGTTTACATTTGGTCATTAAATTTTATGGAAGTTTATAATTATATATATATATATATATATATATATATATATATATATATATATATATATATATATATATATATATATATATATATATATATATATATATATGCTCTTCTGAACTCTTCCGTCGCATATCTCCTCCATTGAGAAGAGCCAGGGCGACTCAACTTTCTACACAGTCTCATCCTTTCTCTGTCCAACTCTGACCCCAGACTAACCGCTGCTCAATTTTACATATACTCTAATGGTAAAGTCTGGAACACCCTCCCTTTATCTGTTTTCCCAACTTCCTTTGACTTGCATACTTTCAAACGCCGTGTATCTGGACACGTCGGCCAACATCGGCCAGAATAGTATTTTTCCAACTCCGGTGGAATTCAGTAGGCCTCCGGCCTTTGCCCACCGGAGGAGATATAAAATATATATATATATATATATATATATATATATATATATATATATATATATATATATATATATATATATATATATATATATATATATATATATATATATATATATATATATATATTTGAAAGTTTTTTCCAATTAATAAAAAATAATTATCTTTATAGGTATTTTTTTCTTCGTAATTTTTTTTTGTTAGTTTGTTTGTTTTTACCATTCGCAGTTTTTTTATTTTTATTTTTTATTCTTTGTTTGTTTGTCTGTCATTAAAAATTCCAATCTTAAAATGTCAAATGTTACTGAGTCAAATTTGCAAGAATATATTATTCTGCCTTATATATATATATATATATATATATATATATATATATATATATATATATATATATATATATATATATATATATATATATATATATATATATATATATATATATATATATATATATATATATATATATATATATATATATATATATATAGGAGCTTCTAAATATGAAGGAGTAAAATGAAGAGGAAGAGGAAATGGGAGAACAGAAGGTATATACCGGACAAGATCACCAAAGAGGAATTTAAGGAGGCGCTGAAGAATGTGAGAAGTAGCAAGTCTCCTAGAGAGGACGAAATTCCTCTAGAATTAATAAATGAACGAATAAACAAGTTGAAGTACACAGTTTTGAAGTTTTTTTCCTATATAAATGCTCTGTTTAGTACAGTCCAAGTGTGATGGAAAATATTAATTGTAATTCCAAAATGTAGAGGCAAAGGAATCATGGAAGAGATGGCAAAATATAGAGAGATTTCCTTGATTGATCATGTGACAAACGCATGCACGTGATTATTAAAGAGACTGAAGATGATTGTAGTACTCAAACTTGGAGAGGAGCAATATGGGTGATGAAGAAATAAAAGCACTACGGGTCTTATGTTCGCCCTGAGAGTGACTGTAAAAATGATAGGGGCATATAAGAAAAAGGTATAATTGCTTACTTGAAAAAAACAAAAAAAACATTTGATTCGGTACCAAGATAGAGACTGGAAAATTTTGGAGATTACGGAGTGGAGGTAGAGTTGAGGAAAGCCCTAGAAATTATTTAGAAAACGATAAACAACGTAAGAACAGGATTCGGAAACATAGAATGGTACGAGTTAAAAACCGAAGTAAAACAAGGAACTAAATTGTTATTGATTATTTTAGTGGCATATTTAGACACTGATCAGAAATTTAAGGGAAAAGCTGGAGAATTTTGATGGAGACTCTATAGCCTACAATTAAAAACTAGTTTGTTAGAGTAAAGACCGATAAAAAAAATGAAAGAAGTTATAATTTTCATCTAACAAATGCTTTCAAAGACAAAGAAAATGACATTGAACAGAGGGAAGGGAGAAAAATTAAAGGTCAAGGTTAAAAGGAGACAAGTCAAGAACGCGGAAAGATATAATCTTGGGAGATGTATTCAGAAGACAAAAAGGACATGCATATAAAATATTGAAGATTTGGCAGTACAGTGAGGGCAATATTTCCTATCATTAGGGACGGACATATGGAAATAGATTAAAAATAGCAATCTTAAAGGTATTCTGACACCCAAGTTTTGAAGCATAACCATAAGGGAGAAGTATCAGATTCAAACGACAGAGAAGAATGTATTAAAAGCTTTAGTTGGAAGAGGATAAGAGATAGAGTGAAAAGCGAATGCATCAAGAGTATATAGAAGTGAAGGCTATCGTAAACAAAATAGATTCTGTCAAATTAATATGGTGTGGACACTTGAAGAGTATGCAAAAAGAGAGAATGGTTAACAGAAGCTGAGGAAAAAGACCGGAGTGAGACAGGTCTAGGAAAAGACCTCCAAGGGGGTTGAGAAGTTCAGTGGAAGATTCTTTGAGAAGACATTAGATGCCTCCAATATTAAAATTGAAAGAAGACCGGGTTCTAGAAAACAGGGAGAGATCGAAAATTATGGTCCCATTCACAGGCTTATGATCCCATTTCGAGAACTGTTGAAAGTGATATATATATATATATATATAATATATATATATACACTGAAGAGCAAAATTTACACACCTGGAACAAACGTCAATAGGAGGATACTGAAACATACAAAACGTGTAATAACATTGTTAATATGCAGCACATGGTTATACATAATGAGGATAATGAGGTACCCTACAGTGGGAACCCCGGGACCTTGGAACACCGTGGCATATAAGTAGGGT
This sequence comes from Armadillidium nasatum, assembly GCA_009176605.1. Classification (NCBI taxonomy): domain Eukaryota; kingdom Metazoa; phylum Arthropoda; class Malacostraca; order Isopoda; family Armadillidiidae; genus Armadillidium; species Armadillidium nasatum. Next base: position 103,947 of record SEYY01018970.1, on the reverse strand, counting down.
GCAGCAAATCTGCAGGGTGTATGTGCATTCCACCTGTCCCTGGCCGTCAGCACCTTGTGTTGCTCCACCTTGCACGTATGACAGCGAAACTCTGTTGATGCATGCTGAAGATGAGATCCTGGATGGTTTCTTGTGGTCCTCCCATAGGCGTACAACCATAGGTCGTTAAGGCTGTTTGGCTATTGCTGTAGCCGTCGCAGCCTCCTTTTCAGTGTGTTTCACAGATGTTCGATGGAGTTTAGGTCGGAACTGTACGCGGACCAGTCCAATGTTCGAATCCCTATCGTGTTGAGGTAATCACCAACACATGTGGCTACGTGCGGTCTGGCGTTATCCTGCATGAGGACAAAGGATTCACTGATGTAGGGGCCAAATAGTATGGCGTATGTCCAATATGTCCAAGTTCGAGTATGTCCAATATGTATCGTTGCCCGGTTAGGTACCCTGCATCGAAGACGAGTAACTTTATGCGGGCAAGGAAAGATATACCACCCCAAACCATAACGGATCCAATACCGTGCATTTTTCATGCCGAATAGCGCTCATGACGCCTCCGATAAACCCTGGAACGTCCGTGGGAGCTGTGCAGATTCAATCGGCACTCGTCCGTAAATAGGATACTCGCCCAATCCAAGGGCTGAAAATGCAGGTATTGTGCGAAAGTTATCCTTGATCTTCGGTGATCCCTGGTGAGTGGGGGAGCTCTTGTCGGCCTCCATGGGTGGTATCCATGTTCCGCAAGGCGACGTCGAATGGTATTCGTGTTAGCAAGGAACTGATGGACACTCGGCACGATGGTCACGTGGTACTGCATGTCGATCGCCAGCTGCTATTAACCGTATACATCTGTCCTCTACTGCCGTTGTTGCCCGTGGCCTACCTTATATATATATATATATATATATATATATATATATATATATATATATATATATTATATATATTATATTATTTTTAAAATCTGCTAATACTCTCAAACTGAATATATCCACAAATTTAAGGTCTGCAATAAGGGGATTCGAACCCTGCCCACTTGGATGGTGATATTCTCCGATCGCATCCTGACATAGTACAACAGGCCATTCTTCTATCTCCCCCCACATACACACACATTAACAGAAAAATATTGGATATACAAATATTTTGTGCATGTGTATATTAGATAAAAAAAATAGTTTCAAGTAAAAGACTTTCATTATACAGCATAAGAATAACTATATATATATATATATATATATATATATATATATATATATATATATATATATATATAATATATATATATATATATATATATATATATATATATATATATATATATATATATATATATATATATATATAGTCTTGAATTTCAGTTGGATTTGACTGATTGTTTTTATCTTTAAACTATATTTATCTGTCATGTTACTCCGATATCATCGTTTCACGAAGGTAAATTGCAGTC
>SEYY01018970.1:95000-97500 GCA_009176605.1 Armadillidium nasatum | reverse complement strand
TTTTAAAAGCGTTTTCAATTAAATATTTTCAATGCGGTCTTTTCAGCTCACTTATTGTGTAAATGCTGCAAATTGACCTAAAATTGAGTTTATTTCCAGAATTAAGAGTCTAAACTTTTCTCTATTGTTCTTTTATTTCTCTCTCTCTCTCTCTCTCTCTCTCTCTCTCTCTCTATATATATATATATATATATATATATATATATATATATATATATATATATATATATATATATATATATATATATATATATATATATATATATATATATATATATATATATATATATATATATATATATATATATATATATATATATACGCAAGTGGTACATCGTATCTTTGGAACCCTGTCGCAGACTGAATTGGATATTCCCACCTCTGTATTGGATATACCTTATTAGAATTTTTTTTTTTTTTTTTTTTTTTTTTTTTTTTTTGCATATTATAAGACCAGTAGTTTCCATCATACTGAACATTTTGTTATTTTACGTCATCTGTGCTTAGATATACTTAACTCTATTTCAGTATCAAGATAAAAAATAAGTTTGAAATATTTTTCTCTTTTTTTTTTATTTTAATCATCGTACTCTTAAATGGTGATTTCTTCCCTGTTAAAAAATTTATTGTGAAGCAGCAATTTGGAGGCAACTTTCCATCAAAATTAGTTTTTTTTTGAGATCCTCTAAATATATTGTTAATTGAAGTTTGGTAATATGATCTCTTTGATGCTTCTTAAGAAAGGATATTTTAGTTTTCAGTGTTAATTTTGGAATTTATTTAAGGTTTTGATTTTTTGTTTAAGAAATTCAAACAAAAAATTAATTATTTTAAGTGCAAAATCTTTTTATATATTGTATTATAATTCTTTTATAGGACTTGGGGAAAAAAACGAATTGGAACAAAAAAACCTGACCAAATTCCAGTCAAAGTTTACCCTATAATAGGGTAAACTTTGTTTCAGTCTTAAATTTTTTTTTAAATTTTTTTTTTTTTGGTTTTTATTAATTTTTTTCCAATATTTTCTTTATAATTAGTATGAAATAGTTAAAAATTATATTATAGATGAGAATGAATAGTACAAATTATATTTGAGAGAAGTATTATCTATGAAGACCTTAAGGGGAACTTCATCATTTATTTTCCTATTTACTTTGTCTTAATAAAATGTATTCAGTTGAAATATACAAAATCTGTTATTTAACTTATGAATATTTTTAATATTTTTAATTTAGTAAATATCCAGTTTTGAAGAAGAAGGAAAAAAAAAAGAATGAATGCGCACGAAAACTTTCTTACTAAATCCTTCACCATACGTTTCTATTAAGGACTCTTACTGCTACCACTACTTGTAGTTATTACTACTGTACTGGAGTAGTTAGTTATTACTGCCACCACCACTACTATACTAACTTTATTTGAAATTTTTATTGTTTTAATGCTAAGGAATTCTGTATTATACAATTAACGCTGCAAAAACCTTTATACCTTCCAGATATAAAAATATTTTTCAACCGAAGTCAACAACTTTCTGTACCGAAGATAATAGTTTTCTGTAGAAGTCGCTCCTTTTTTTCCTTTTTAAACAATGTTCAGATTTTTTTAAACTTTTCTAGTCCTTATTTTTTATTTTTTATTCTTTTATTTATTTTTTTTTCGTATTCAAAGTTCACATCTTACTGGCATTGCCCTATTCGAGGGATCGAGCCATCGCCCTCTACCGTTTGAGCCACGGTAGACGGCCTGAAAGATCATTAAAAAAATTAATATCAAACTAGATTCGTATTAGTTTTTTTATGGAAATAATTTAATCTGATTAGATAACCATTTTTTCAAACAGAATTATTTTTGAAAGATTATTTAAATATCTTGGGGTAAAATTCTTGGTAAAATAAATAAAAATGGCTCTCTTACATCTGATCAATATTCAGTCTTCATTGCATCACATACACACAGACACACACACACACACACACACACACACATATATATATATATATATATATATATATATATATATATATATATATATAATATATTATATTATTTTTTTTTTATTTTTTTTTTTTTTTTTTTTTTTTTTTTTTTTTTTTTTTTTTTTTTTTTTTTTTTTTTTTTTTTTTTTTTTTTTTTTTTTTTTTTTTTTTTTTATTATTTATTATTATTATATATTATTATTATTTTTTTTAATTTCTTTTTCATAAGTTTCACAAGTTTTCATTCTAATAATAATAATAATAAGAAGAAGAATTAATAATAATAATAATAATTTTGCAGGTTGGTGAGTGCAGCTTTAGACTATATAATGTCTGGGGCATCAGAGACAGGATTCGATGTAAAAGCTCTTCGAGCTTTCAGAGTATTAAGACCACTGAGACTCGTTTCAGGAGTACCAAGTTAGTATATGTTTTAACATACTTATAAAACAGTACTTCAACATAGTCATAAAACAGTACTTTAAATAGTAGTTATTACTACTGTACTGGAGTAGTTAGTTATT
>SEYY01018970.1:80000-90000 GCA_009176605.1 Armadillidium nasatum | reverse complement strand
ATATTCTTCAGCTCTTAACTCTGAAGCGTTTTTGTATATCGTACATCATATATAAAACATTTGGTGATAGATTATTAAAATTTAATCAAAGGTTGTTCATTCATGTTCCCTTGGTCTTATTAAAATCTTAGTTTTTTTATGTCTCCTCTGGTGGGCAAATGCCAGAGGCCTACTAATTTCCACCAGAGTTAAGACAACACCGGAACCTTGTCGTTAAAAGCCGATGTGTCCCAATACACGGCACTTGAAAGTGTGCATGTCAAAGGAAATTGAGAAAACAGATCAAGGGAGTGTGTTCCAGACTTTATCAGTAGATTACATGTAAGATTGAGCATAGCGGTTAAGTCTGGGATCAGAGAGTTGGACAGAGAAAAGATGAGACTGGGTAGAAAGGCGTGTCGCACGATCTCTTCTCAATGGAGGAGGTATGCGACGAGAGATTTCAGAAGAACAGTGTCCATTGTAATAAGATAGTATAAAGAGAGTGATCAACAATTCGACGAGCAGAAAGAGACTGAGAGAATTAGTGAGAGCAGGAGAGTTGATAAAACGAAAAGCCCTAGACTCCACCTTGTCAAGGAGAGCTGTGTGAGGCGTACTCCATACGGGGGAGAACAACACCCAAATAAAGAGAAAGTAACGGGTGAAGTAATGCTGAAGGTGCCTCAAAACTTATTCATAGTTGTCAAACTCTGTCCAAAATGGCACGGTATCCTTTTATAAATCTAGCCACTAATTCTATCTTTCATAAATCCCACTACCTATTCTGCAGTTTCCCCTTCAGCATACACAAAGGTTCTTTCTTCCGTCATTTATTTGATTGCATCCCACTTCATAATTACTTACGATTGGGTAAGGTTTCAACATGACAGTCGTAAGTTGAGCATTATACACGAAGGATAAAATATGCCGCATATTGCATTTTCTAAAGCCACTGATGGTTTACGTGACACCCACCTGAGGCGGGAAGATTAAGGCATTACACAAAATTAAACGCCATTTCGCTGATATTCTACATTTAAAAGTGTTTAAAAATGGAAAACGGAAAGTTGAAAGAAGGAAAAATGTTTCAGTTTTACCAGTAGCTTATATGGCGAATTAATTGACATAGTGGCCAAGTTTGAGGTCAAAGAGCTGGGCAAAGAAATGAAGTCAAACCTTCCTAAAAGTGTAAGACTAGAGAGTTCAGTGTATGGTGAGGGTTGTAATTAACTGACTGTTAGAAAGATGTTGAAAAGAATGTGTGAGAGTTGGAGAGTTAATGAGATTAAAGGCCTTTTAATAAATGTTTATGAGAGTAACCACTCTAGATATGTGAGGTAAACTTAATACAAAAACAACATTCTCATTGTAATCAAGTAACTAAGGTAGTGTGAAGAAATTCAGAATGCGCCTCAAAACATCTAACTACTTAGAAATTTGTTTTGCGAGAGAAGTAATTTCCTCTTTTCAAGAAACATTACGAAAAAGGAAAATATGAAGAATATTAAGGACAAAAGTTTTGAGTTGTACTTTCTGAAGAGATTGCAGCCTTTTATGTAGGTATATGAAGGAATAGAGTTTTTGGTCATAGAAAGCATTTATGTTTTCTTCTTTTTCAGTTAAGGAAATGAGAAAGAACAGATGTCAGATACTCCTATATATATATATATATATATATATATATATATATATATATATATATATATATATATATATATATATATATATATATATATATATATATATATATATATATATATATATATATATATATATATATATACAGGGTTGGGAATTTTTTGTATATGAATCAAATTTTAAAAAATCATGATTTTTTTTTTTTTTTTAATAACGAAAATGCGACTGATAGAATCAATTCACACTTTTTAAATTTTAAAGAAAACAAGTAAACTTTATTACATTATTATTTTAAAAATATTTTATGCATTGTACTGCTATGTAATTTTTATTATTATTTTATTAAGATAAATACTAAAATAAAATGAAAAAATTTATTTTTAGCTTTCGAATTCTCGGCAATTAAATTTTGAAAAATAAAACATTTATTTCTACAATTAGAAAATAATTAAATAGAGACAGTTAGAGCTTTGAATAGAATATTGAATGTAAGTGAATTGGTCCGATTATATCAATTATTAAAATGCAAAAATTCATCTTAGAAAAAAAAAAGATTTTGCTTTAGACTGGTGAATGCTGTCTGTCACATTTCAACCATAAAGATTTTTATTTTCTTTGGTTCCTTTTTTTTTTTTTATTATTTTTTTTTTTTTTTTTATCCACCTCTACAGAACTGTATAATTCTATGGAACAAGTTAACTACAATAAACTTTTTTGAATAAGTTTATATTTATAAATACTAGATAATTTGTTTTTTTTTTTGTTTTGTTTTTTTTAATTAAATGAAATTTGTGATTAATAAGTGTTGTTCCGTCACAGTCATGGTCTTACTCGTACAGCTCGCAAAAAAAATAAAATTAATAATTAAATTAGAAGAACATTTTTATTGAAATTTTAAAATTAATAATTAATTAACTCAGCCGCCTTTTAAATATCTAAAGCGAGAATTCAAAAGTAATGCAGTGTTGAAGGTTTCAATAATTTTGCAAAGAATATCGTTGGACGTTCATTAATTTTTTCTTCCATCCCAATAAATACTTATATTTATTTTATTTTAATTTTAATTTATTTTCTTTTCTTTTTTTCTCTCTCTTATAATTTTTTTTTTTTTTTTTTTAAAAATAGGAAGACAGTTATTTAAAAAAAAATCATAATTTTTTGGGGAAAAAAAATTCCTGTAAAAAAAATCAACTGATTTATATAATTCAATTTTTATTATGCCAACCCTATATATATATATATATATATATATATATATATATATATATATATATATATATATATATATATATATATATATATATATATATATATATATATATATATATATATATATATTAATATTTATTTTTTTTTTTTTTTTTTATTTTTTATTAGTTTTTTTTTTCTTTTTTTTTTTTTTTTATTAGTTTTTTTTTTTTTTTTTTTTTTTTTTTTTTTTTTTTTTTGTCTTGAAATTTGGAATGGAAGATTGTGGATTTTAAACATGTTGAGTAAAATATTTCTTAAAGTTTCATCTTCTATATAGTAAATTTGTAATCTTATTCCCAAAAAAATATATTAAACCCTTAAAAAAAGATTGCTACCAAAATTTCCTTTGTAATGAATTTACATATTTAATTTGTCAATTTCAGATTGCTGATGCTAACGGGAACAGTTGGCAATGGATATATTTTGTTTCTATGATTATTATTGGTGCCTTCTTTGTAATGAATTTGATTCTCGGTGTTCTCAGTGGGTAAGCTGCCTTTTATAGTTGCAGATAATAGCATATTGCTTACTATTTCTGCAGCCTATATATATATATATATATATATATATATATATATATATATATATATATATATATATATATATATATATATATATTATATATATATATATATATATATATATATTATATATATATATATATGATCATTATCTACTTGTTTAATTTTCAATTTTTGTTTTGTTTTGTTTTTTGTATTATATAAAATTTGTTGAGGTTCCCCTCCAATATTTCGAGATCTTAAGGGATATATATATATATATATATATATATATATATATATATATATATATATATATATATATATATATATATATATATATATATATATATATATATATATATATATATATATTATATATTTAATTTACTTTTCTTTTCTCATTAAAATTGGTAATTCTACTTTAATTTCTTTATTATATTAAAACATAAGATTTGTATATACGGTATTAGTAAGTAATACCTGTTTGGACAAAGTAGAACCTTTTTCAAACGTGTTATTTAACGCCTCGAAACAGAGAATTTTCGAAAGAAAGAGAAAAGGCTCAAGCTAGGGGTGATTTTATGAAACTTCGTAAAAAACAGCAAATAGAAGAAGATTTAAAAGGTTATCTAGACTGGATTCTTGCTGCAGAAGATATTGAAAATGATGAGGCAGAAGAACAGCAAGAGGAAGCAGACGGTAGGCATCATTCTTGCCGAACCGACTAACTTGTTCTTACTACTACTATTTTTAAGCTTTTACAAAGAAAATTCGCGGTTTTGGCAGATAGGATGATGCTTCAAAAATTGATAAACGAGTGATGATTTACTTTTTTTAAAAAAATTACAAGAGTTTGCTAATACAATGAAAGAAAAAATTATCTTTCACTGACAATTTTAAAAAAAAAATTCTTTTTGCATTGATTAAAAATATAGATTAGATTATCTATAACTGTGAAATCATTCAAGTTATCTAAAATTTGTATTATAATTTTTATTATAATTTTGTACTATAATTTTTTCTTTCATTTTATAAATTGGAGTGAAAACTTAAAGCTGAAAACCTTTGCAGGATAAAAAAAAAAGATAGTCTTAAACTACACTTCCATAACTAGTTACAGCTTTTTTATACTAACCATTTTTTAGACGTAACAAACAGGTGGTTCCTATTCTACCAAATAAGTAGCAGAGCTGGCTTCATAATTTTTCAGGCAGATTTGTTTTTTTGTTTTTTTTCTAAATCAGTTTTACTCACTAACCCTAACTAACCATTTGCATTCCTACCCTTCTTTTTGCCTCTGACGGGCTGCCGATTTCTCTTTCTTTGCTCCATCGAACGTCTTCTTCAGTGAGTTTTCAAAGGAAGGAGAAAAGGCCAAGGCAAGAGGAGCCTTTATGAAACAACGGGAAAAGCAGAGAGATGATGAGGACCTTCGTCATTATTTAAAGTGGATAACTCACGCTGAGAACCTCGAAACCGAAGGAGAAGAGAGAGACAATGACGGTAGGATGGCTTAAAGCATGGCTTTCGCTTTTTCCCTTGTTACTGTAATTTTTATTAAAATATATGAAAATTTATCCTACTCATAATACATCTCCTTTACTATTATAGCAATTCGCGATATATATATATATATATATATATATATATATTATATATATATATATATATATATATATATATATATATATATATATATATATATATATATTATATATATATATATATATATATATAACATTACATAAGTGTAAATATATATTTTCATAGCTCAGGAAGTTTAAAGATTTAAGGGGTATCTGCGGAGTTATATCTTTGTATTGTTTTATAGGTAATGAAAATGACTTTGAAAAGACTGTATGGTAATTGACAACCCAATTCAAGTCATTTTATTGTAAAGAGAAATGAATATAAAAATGAAAGCTTATCCATCGATACAGAAAAAAAATAATAAAAAATCCTCTTTATTAATATTCTTATTTATTTCTTAAATTTTTATTAACAAATAAGATAAGATATTTTAATTTAATTATTCCATTTAATTGGAACATTGTATGAAAAGAAAACAGATTTACCTTTACTAGAACTGACTTTTGTTTTACTTTCGTAACAATACCCTTCTTATTAACCAACAGTTCAAGAAAATTATTTTTGAAAAAAAAATTTATATATATATATATTAAAGTTACTTTGCAACCATAAAGGTTTGATTGTAAGCATTGTAAATGTTTAAAACTTATTATGTTACAATTTACTCTTGCGTAATATAAGCGCGTACCTGCATACATTAAATTTATTTGCATTAAATTGTTGCTGTTATTTGTAAACTATTGCAATACGATTAAGTTAGAACAGTATACCTCAAATTTGTACTGTTTTGATGTGGTTCGTCCTGGTCTTTAGTATTAAAATAATATTTAAATTATGATTTTTTTCCATTTTTATTAGTAACACAACCATATTTGTGCTTTCAATTCTGGTACCATCCTCAATTCAGAAAAATTTTTCCGAGCCTTATTTTTTGTCTAACTATAATTTAAAATATGGTAATTTAAAAAAAGAACATTAAATATATATATTAAATTTTCTCAGTTCAAGAAAGGTAATATGGTTGTGACTTTTATATTTTCAGCAATGTGGGTTGTCGAGAACACTTCAGAACGTAAGACAGTCGGTTGAAGTAGAACAGTTTAGTTAATGAGATAAACAGCATTGAATTATAGATATAGTTCTATTAACAATTTTCTTAATATTTGAAACTTGAATGTAGACAATAAGGAACTTGATAGATAAAGTTTTTTTTGCATTTTGGATATGTTATGATTTTGAAATTATGATGTGATTAATAAAAATAATCATAATAATAATAATAATAATAATAATAGTGCGCATGGGGCTATATATATCTTTCGCAATATATATATATATGGTATACATATATGTCTTATTTAAAATAAATAATTGACTATTGTACGAGCCTACTATTTTTTTATAAACACTGCGAAGCGTCTAAATCATAAGTATTCATTATTAAGGTTTTCACAAACATAAAAAAAGTATACATATCAATATTTATAAAATTTACAGAATTAGAACATTTAGTACAAAAAAAAATTCTTCCGATATTTATGAAATTTACAGTTAGAACATTTAGGATACCAAAAAAATAAAAATAAAATAAAGTAAAATAAATTAATTTTTCAATTTCTTACAAAAGAACTTAAGCCTAATTGCATACTTTAAAAAGTATATCCCTTTTTGATCTTCTGTAAATGTACCTCTGCATGACCATACCAGTAATATAATGGTAGACGATAGAAAGCAGTACTTTTCTTGCAATGGTGGTGGTGGTATTTTCGAACATTTGTTCGTAGCTTTGACACTAGTGGTAGTGTGTATCATTTGACCGCCTGTTGAGGCATGGCATATTTGAAATAGAAAAGCATTAGAAAAGTATATATAAGTGCAATTTTTATTATTATTTTTTCATTATTATTATTATTAGTATTATTATTATTATTGTTGGTTTTATTATTATTTTTATTATTTTTTTATTACTATTATTATTTAATTTTATTTCTTAACATTGTCTTGAATCAGAAAATATAATAATTCTACTATTAACTTTGAAAATTAGTTTCATTTTAATAAAACGTGCCCTGAACATACCCTATATTTAGATGAAAATTGTAATTCTCAGTCATGGTAATTAATAATAATGTAGATATATTATTTGAAAATTTATGAATAACTATTAATCATATTTTGGTATCTGATAAAAGTTTTATCCTTATGTTTATTTTTAGTTGATGCAGAATGTTTTACTAAAATTCCAAACATATTACATTCTTAATACAATCAGAGATTTGCTCTTGTGACAGTAATAATAGAATAATAATAATAATAATAATATATAATTCTTGTCATTAGAATTGGTCATGGTAGGACACTGTTCGTCATGTTGACGTTGAAAGAATTTTATATATATATATATATATATATATATATATATATATATATATATATATATATATATATATATATATATATATATATATATATATATATATATATATATATATATATTGTGAATTTGTCTCTTGTCATCCAAAATTTCTCACAGTGGAATGGGTTGAAGAATATACATATTTAGCCCAACCAAGAGCATCACGATCACGAGCTCTCATTGGGTGTGGACGTATTTCACACGCTCTGAATTCGTGATGGCCTGAAGGGCAGTATTTTGTCTACCTGGAGGGACGGCATATGCTGTTGTTGGTGAGGTTCGTTTTTAAAAAAAAAAGAAAAAAAACTTAACCTAACCCTATATCAATAAATGGGAAAATCGCTGAAGAAATTAAAATAATGAATTGGAAATGGATCTTATTTGCAAACTTCGAAACGAATTCTGTAGCAATATTCTGTAAATCTTAAAATAATAATAATTATCATTAGAATAATAATAATAATCAACATATTTCAAAGAAATATAAAGTTATTTACCGTTATGATAAACTAATGATGGTTCTGTCAGAGATAGAAAGATAATTATACTATGGAAATAAAAAGACTGGAAAAGAAAAATAAATTACATGCAAGATTAAAATATCTCAAATGAAACATTATAAAAATACAGTAGAAGCGATGATGAATGTCTAAGATATATGCAATAGATGCTTTTAGGAATGAAAAGAACTCTAGGAGGACTGTACATATTATGAATGGTGATGAAATTAGGAATAATGCTTAACATCCACACAAAAAGTTAGAAAAATGAGAGTGGCTCAAACGGTAGAGTGATTGACTCACGTGCTTGAGGGCCCCGATTCAATCCCACTTAGGGATCCTAGGTATATACTACTTAGAAAAGCTCCTCTCCTAGAATAGGGCAATGCCCATAAGATGTGAACTTTTTATTTTATATATATATATATATATATATATATATATATATATATATATATATATATATATATATATATATATATATATATATATATATATATATATATATATATATATATATATATACATTGTTAGTTGTGTTAATAAGTAGAATGACCACATGCCAGCATATTAAAAAAAACCATTCCACAAAGAAATATATTCTAACTAGTATACATTACCAATAGTACCAAAAGAAAACAAAATAAAAAAATTAAAAAAAACATCAAAATCAATGTTTAGAAAACAAAAATAATTGTAAATATAATAAATTTATAAGGATAATAAGAACAATTTTAAACTAATATTTACTGTTGTAATAACAGTTGCATCCTATGAGCTTATTTTTCTTTTCGAATTGTACATATAACATTCAAGTATGTTATCTATCAATTTACAAAAAGAAAGTTTTTTTCCTTTAAATTGTGGAAAATTCATTATTACATTAACTTAATAATAATAATAATAATAATTTTCCACATATTTTTCTACAGTTTCTGTGAAGTAGCAAGAATGAATTTTTGTTATTCAAATAATAATAAAAATAAAGGAATAATAATAATAATAAAGAAAAAAAATATGTTTATATATAAATAAATAAAATAGCTAATTAAGATTATAAAAATAATTAGATTTAGATAAGACTTATTACAGTAATAATAACAATAATAATAATAATTCTCTTTATGCGAGAAATATCAGTGACAAATTTTGAACTCTTTTTTAAATTTAATAATAACTTTTTAAATATTTTTTTAAATAATGATAATAATAATAATAATAATTTTCTTTATGCAAGAAACATCAATGACAAATTTTGAACTTTTTTAAATTTAATAATAAGAACTTTTTAAATGTTTTTAAAATAATAATAATAATAATAATAATTTTTTTCTACGAGAAATATCAATGACAAATTTTGAATTTTTTTTTTTTAATTTCAATGATAACTTTTTAAATATTTGTTTTAAAAATAATAATAATAGTAATAATTTTCTTTAGGCCAAAATTTACAATGGAATAGTTAGAACTAAATTTTATTTTATTTTTAAATTTAATAATTTATTTTCTAAAAAATATTTAAGAGAATTTTCTGAAACATGAAGAAAAATTGACATACAATAAGAAGAACGCATGATTTATTTTTATTTTTCTGGAATTTAACAGTTAGATTAACTATTAGACGGAGTATTAGAGCAAAAGATATCTATGTTATAAATCTGTCTATTTTTTATTTATTTATTTATTATTTATTTATTTATTCATTTATTATTTATTTCTTAAATTCGTTTGATTTTCCGCTGCCACCTTTGCCAAGAAGCGTCTTATTCCTATAATTCGTAATTAATGATGGTCCCAAAGCATTATATATATATATATATATATATATATATATATATATATATATATATATATATATATATATATATATATATATATATATATATATATATATATATATAAGAAGAAAGTAAATGCACATACATCCTTTTATCACATACCCTTTCCCTACACCTTAATGGAATTGAAAACCAAGTCATTATTTAAGGATGGATAATTATCATCAGAAGACCTTTAATTCATTTCATCAAAGCAATCCATACGAATTCTTAATCTGTAGCATTATGATTACAGATTAATAATAATGATAATAATAATAATAATAATATTTATATTGACTT
>SEYY01018970.1:55000-72500 GCA_009176605.1 Armadillidium nasatum | reverse complement strand
ACCTCGGTTATGCGCTCTGCACACTCAGAGGGACCCCTCCCACGGAAACAGTAATCATTCCATGGAAAATCAGAGAAGTACAACCGCAAGTCAGACCAGTTAGTGGCACCGAAATGCCAGAAACGTCTCCTCGCCGAAGGCGGGGGCCGTTCTTGCGGAAGACTTGAAGAGACAGGAACAAGATACAGAGATAAGAAGGTGATCGGATGAACCCAGAGGAGGAAAGAGTTTAACAGTGTAAGGAGAAGGATAAGAAGTTAGGAAAAGATCAAGTATGTTGGGTTCATCACCAAGGCGATCAGGGATACGGGTAGGGAGATGCACCAACTGCTCAAAGGTTGTTCTGGATAGAAAATTGGAAGGCGAGTTCACCAGCTGGATCGTGAGAACTAGATGAAAGCCATTGGCGGTGGTGAACATTGAAATCACCTAATATGATGATTTCGGAGAAAGGAGAAGAAGAAAGAATGTGTTCTATTTTGGAGTTAAGATAGTCGAAGAATTTTGGATAGTCTGTAGAATTAGGAGATAAATAGACAGAACAAAGAATTTAGTAGAGTTGCAAGAAAGTTTAAGCCATAGAGTAGAGAATTCAGAAGACTCCAAATTAGAGACACGAGAACAGACAACATCGTTGCGCACATATGCGCAACAATCCGCCTTTGGCTGAAAATTGAGGATAGAGACAGTAGGAGGAAACAGAATATATATATATATATATATATATATATATATATATATATATATATATATATATATATATATATATATATATATATATATATATATATATATATATATATATATATATATATATATATATATAGTGTGTGTGTGTTTAGAATTGAGGTAGTTTTAAAAAAGGGTGAGCTTGATCTTCACTAGTAAGAGTCATCAATATACAGTCTATAAAATAAGGGCTTTAAATTGTTGGGGTGGGGAGCAATCATTTATCTATTTTGTTTCATACGAACATAAAAAGACATTATCAAAAATGGGGCCCAAAGGAGTATCCATCGCCATCCTATCAATTTGACAAAATAATCGTTATTAAACTAAAATAAAATATCACTTACTGCAAAGTAAAGAAATTTTTCGAAATATAACCTTGAAAACCACAAGATATCAGAAGTACCTTTAGAAACTAAAGGCAATCTACATCAAAATTTGCCATGTAGCAATTATGAAAAGAAAAAGACTTGACAAGAGAAATAAATTGAAAAGAGTTTTGAAGAGAGTAATCATTAATAGTGAGGTGATCCAAAACAGTTATTAAAAACTTAGCGAAATTGTATGTAAAAGTATTTGATCTCAGATAAAATAGGACGAAAAGGTACATGAGTTGTATGTGTTTCGTAAGGCCATACCCCAGGAGGAACCACAAACAAACAGCTTGTCATAGTGAGTGACAAGAATTTCTTTTTTTTTTAACATTTTAAGAAAATTGTTCACCTTATCCTCCACACTAATGATATGCTTCAAAATATCTCCAGAAAACTTTTGGAATTTAGAAGAATTGTGTATTTGATTAGTATAATTTGATCTATCAAGGACAACCATCCCCAACCCTTGTCACGGGGGCGAACAATGATAGACTTATCCCTCCTTAATGAAGCCCGTAAGAACAGCGAGGTCACCAAATGAAAATGCAGAGAAATGATCTTACGCCCATTATGTTTATAAAATATTCCACGAACCAACAGTCTGAAATCATCTAGAAAGAGAGAGCAACTGCCTTGTATATCAACATCACTCAATTTGTGGTATAGTTTTTCAAAGAGTAAAGAATATTTGTAAAAGTCTACCTTAAAAAAGGGGAAGCTTAAAACTTAAACCTAAGGAAAGGATACGTTTTTCATAAGGAGTTAAAATTCTGCTACTTAGATTTAAAACAACATCAGTAGGATTGGAGAACAAGTTAAAAATCACACCCAAATTCCTAAGCTTATTTTGATGTCTATTTTTTGCATGTGCTACAAATCTATCAACATTAACTTTAACCAATCTATATAAACAAATAAAATCGAGATAAGAAATTTCACTCCGCAAGTCTGTCTTTAAAATATTATATTTAAGAGTAAGGTCTCTTAGAATCCTACGTTTAAAACAAATCTCATTCAGTAATAGTTTTCCAGTCCATTTACGATAAAAATGAGTATCACAAAGTGACTGCCGATAAAGTTTAAATCTCGGACTTAGGTACTTAGTTATAACCTTTGCAAGTACTAAGAAATTGAATATCCAGTTCCACTTTTGAAATCCTGTTGGTGAACTTACGCAAAAACAGCCTCATTATATCTTGATCTTAAAATTTGAGCTAGTAATTTATTTCTAGGAAATCTAACTTTAATAATGAAAGTTAAGACTAACGCGAAGATGAACATATTTTATTAGGATGTTTCGAATTACAGGGATTCATCTTCAGCTGAAATGAAATTAAAAAACAAAAATTAAAATAGAACTCAGTGACATAGAATAATTAAAAATCACACACGCACACATACACACAGAAATATATATATATATATATATATATATATATATATATATATATATATATATATATATATATATATATATATATATATATATATATATATATATATATATATATATATATATATATATATATATATATATATATATATTATTTTTTATTTATCAGTATTTCTCTTGATTTATTTTATTCTGGTGATTTATTGTTTTGTTTTATACACTATTTAATGCTGTGCATGCAAAATATCATTGGTTGGGACCTATAAAAGTATGTTATTGCAACGGAACTTGACCGTATTTGAAACAGGTTTTGAACAAAATAAGAAACTCAAAATTTTCCTTTTTTTATCATTTGTGGTTCCATTAGTAATAATCCAGACATTGTGCTTGGAATCAAATTCCTGTAGTTCGATGTGATTCCATTAATGATAATCCAGGAATCGTGTTTGGAGTCAAATTCCAGTCTTTCGATATGGGTCCAGTAGTATTCCTTCATTTATCATGATTTCTGCACTATTGGACCATGATCTTCAAATAAGATAGATGCTTTAACTTATGTGATGTGTTAATGAATTTATTGTATAATACTTTTGGATTGACATTACTTCTCAAAGAAATGTCTAGAGATTTTTTTTTGGCAGATAAAGATTTTAGTTTCATTTTTATTTTCTTTGCGAAATTTTGTTAAAAAATTCCCGGACAGTTGTTGGACAATTTCTTGATCAAAGATAACCCACCAACAACTTTCATTATTCACATTAAGCGAGAGTAAAACATTGAAGTTTGGCAAGTAATAAAGCACACAGCCTTTTTTTCACTTTTAATTATAAGTGTTTTTAACTAGCTATGCTTTGATCAAGACTTAAGTGTGTTAAACTTTGGAAACTTTTAACTAGTATATCTCTAAGAAAGATATATATATATATATATATATATATATATATATATATATATATATATATATATATATATATATATATATATATATATATATATATATATATATATATATATATATATATATATATATAAAATATATAGTGCCCTTAATTTATTTATTTATTTATTTATTTATTTTTTTATTTTTTTATTTTTTTCATACATTTGAAACTCCATTATGACTCATCATGCATTGTATTTATTCACGTGTTATTTAACTCTTAAAAGCCCTTTCGTTATGCAATGTGCATGAAAAATATTTTCATTATAATAATTAATTCCTATTCTTAACAGATGTTACAAATCTATTTTTTGTGGTGCTCTTCACTTGTGAAATGTTTCTCAAGATGTACAGCTTAGGATTTCAGGTAAAAAAAAAAAAAAATAAATATATATATATATATATATATATATATATATATATATATATATATATATATATATATATATATATATATATATATATATATATATATATATATTCTTTTATCAAAACATTTTGAAAATCTTTAGATACGTTTGCTTTAGATATTCTCTCCATCCCATATTTCCCAGCCTTCATATGAATACACTGCAAAAGTTGTCCTATCGAATCGTTGGGACAAGTAGTCAAAAATGTCACAACATATTTTTTCAGTTACTTTCTTATTAGAAAATAAATCGGTGAAGCGATTTTCTTATACTTAACATATCTTTTGTCTATTGAAAATTTTACTGTGGCATTTTTGCCACTTGTCACAACGATTCGTTAGGACACTTTTTGCAGCGTATTTTTAGACTAAATTTTTTATAATATATATAATTAAATCAAAGCCTATAGATAGATATATTATAAATCATCCTTAATACATACATTTTCTATCATCTTTTACAGGGTTATTTTCTATCCTTATTTAACCGTTTTGACTGCTTTGTTGTGATAAGTTCCATTATGGAAATTGTTTTGACCACTACTGAAGTCATGCCACCTCTTGGGGTTTCTGTACTGAGGTGTGTCAGGCTGCTTCGAGTATTTAAAGTTACCAAGTGAGTTTTACGCTTTTTTCATTCTTTATTTTAGTTAGAATTACCAATTTGGGTCTAGTATTTCATTGTATATTTTAAAATAAGTAAAGTTTTAAGAAGAAGAAACTTCTAATAAATATGACATTTATTAAATGATAATATAAAAAAAATAATAATAATTTAATAATAATTATGTTAAGAATGATGATAATAATAATCATTATCATCATCATAATAATAATAATAATAATTAATAATGATAATCATATTAATAATAATAATAATAAAAAAAGTATTTACAGGAAAATCAAAATCATTTAGTTAACACTTAAAATTTGAATTTGAATTATTTTTTTCTGTGATTTTTATTTATGATAATTTTTAAATAAACAAATTAATACTGATTTTTAACTTGCTTACATTAAATTTCTTTTGTAAATTGAAGTTCATTTAGTTTAAGAGCTTCGCCTGATTTCAAGGGAGGATATTCTTAAATACATTATTATTCTATTACAATTTAATATATATATATATATATATATATATATATATATATATATATATATATATATATATATATATATATATATATATATATATATATATATATATATATATATATATATATATATATATATATATATATATATATATATAATATATATATATATATATATATATATATATATATATATATATATATATATATATATATATATATATATATATATATATATATATATATTAGTGATGGATCGGATGTCATTTTTTCTAATTTGCGGATGCGGATGTCGAATTTTGGAGAAGTGCGGATGCGGATGTTGAATTTTCGAAAGTGCGGATGCGGATGCAGATGTTGAATTTTCGAAAGTGCGGATGGATGCGGATGTTAATTTTGATGATGATGCGGATGCGGATGTTAATTTTGATGAGGATGCAGGATGCGTATGCCATCACTATATATATATATATATATATATATATATATATATATATATATATATATATATATATATATATATATATATATATATATATATATATATATATATATATATATATATATATATATATATATATATATATATATATATATATATATATATATATATATATATATATATATATATATATATATATATATATATATATATATATATATATATATATTTCATTATCACCTTTCCCACTTTCGTGGGGTGGTGCCCGCCACAATTCCCTTACAACCAACCCCTTCCAACCCCTTTCACCACCGCCCTTAATCTCTCTCTGTCTCTACAAATCTTCTACCCTCTTCTAAACAAATTCCTTCCATCAAAATCTCTCTCACTCCATCCATCCATCTCCACTTCGGCCTTCCCCTATCCCTACCTCTATCCACATGGAATCTAAGTACCTTGCCCACCATTCTCTCCTCATTCATTCTTCACATATGTCCAAACCATTGTAGCACATGCTCCTCCTCCTCTCTATCAATTGCACCCTTCTTCCATTTACACATCTTCCTTATTCTTTCATTTCTAATCCTATCAGTCCTTCTCAATTTATATATCGCTCTCAAATCTTTCATCTCATAGACATTGAAACTTTTTCTCGACCGAGCACTTATCATCTATGTTTCACACCCATACAATACAGAAGGTGAAGACATATATTCAAACATCCTTATCTTTATTTCTTTCAAAAATTTTCCTTTCTTCCATACTTTTCTTAGGCCCCCCAATACTTTCATTCTTTCTATCACTCTGTTCTTTATTTCTTTTTCCGTCCCACCCTTACCTTCCACCCAACATTACTAGATATTTGAATTCATTCACCTCCTCAAGTTTCCATTCTCACACTTCTACAAACCAATTCCTCCCTCCACATTTCCTCATCCCCACCTCCAATCCTCATAACTTTAATCTTCGCTTTATTGAATTTCAATCTCGTGTTTGCACATTTCCCTTCAAACTCTCTCACAAGTATTTTCATCTTTTCTCCAGATTCTGCCACCAACACATGCAGCATCATCCTCAAAAAGTAAAACATTCACTTCACATTCACCCTCCATATTTCTCAACGTAATACTCTTCCCTTCTCTCTCCATTTTTCTAAGTAAACCATTCATCAATAGATTAAATAACATGGAGATATTACACACCCCTGTCTCAATCCCACTCCTATGCTAAACCAATCCGATAGTTCTCTCTTCACCCTCACTCTTGATCTACAATTCGCATATATATATATATATATATATATATATATATATATATATATATATATATATATATATATATATATATATATATATATATATATATATATATATATATATATATATATATATATATATATATATATTAGTGATGGATCGGATGTCATATTTTCTAATTTGCGGAGGCGGATGCGGATGTCGAATTTTTGAAAGTGCGGAGGCGGATGCGGATATTGAATTTTTGAAAAGTGCGGATGCGGATGTTGAATTTCAAAAAGTGAGGATGTTGAATTTTCTAAAATGCGGATGCGGATGCCATCACTAATATATATATATATATATATATATATATATATATATATATATATATATATATATATATATATATATATATATATATATATATATATATATATATATATATATATATATACAAGATAAGAATTGTAAAATGATTATAATTTATTGTAATTATATAATTTATTTTTTATTAATTTTTTTTAATATATTTTAAACAGTTTAATTAATATAATATCTTTCTATTTTCTGAAAGTTTCCATATTAAAATTTTTTTTTTACAAGTAAGAGGAAATATTTAATTTGAATTTGAAAAAAAAATTTATATTCTTAATAGGACATTATTTGCTCTACAGATACTGGAAAAGTCTCAGCAATTTAGTTCGTTCATTGGTAAACCAAATACAGTCCATTATTTCGCTACTTGTAATTCTTTTCCTCTTTATTTTTATTTTTTCATTACTGGGAATGCAAATTTTCGGAGGAAAAATACCAAAGGAACATAGTAATTTTGATTCATTGTGGGCAGCTTTGTTGACTGTCTTTCAGGTATATGTGTTCTTGAGTAAGCGATATAATGTAGCTATATATTCGCTCCTTGGCTGTACATAATATACTGTCTTTGAGCTTCTTGGGATTAGGTATTCCGTCTGGTGGTGGAATACAACTTGGCGAGAGTGAATAATAAAATGTAATTTATATTATAAATGTAAAGCTTTTGTGAATTGAAATTAACAGTCTTTTCCGAATTATAAAAGTATTTTATTAACTTTCATTAATTTTATAAAACTTAATGAAAGTATCTTAAATAATATATATATATATATATATATATATATATATATATATATATATATATATATATATATATATATATATATATATATATATATATATATATATATATATATATATATATATATATATATATAAAGCAATTGATGAATATTTTTTTGCATGAATTGCATTTGAAATAAATAAAAAAAAACGATGAAGATTCTTGTTTGTTTCAGGTATTGGAGGTCTTTATCGAATCTTGTTGCTTCGCTTCTCAATTCGATACAATCTATCGCATCTTTGCTTCTTCTCCTTTTTCTTTTCATAATTATCTTTGCTCTTCTGGGTATGCAGGTCTTTGGAGGGAGGTTTAACTTTGACCCCAATGAAAATAAACCACGTCATAACTTTGATTCCTTCATTCAAGCAATGCTCACAGTATTCCAGGTATCTGAGAAGAATATAATAATGAAATTTGAGTAGATAGTTAATGACTGTAGCGCTCAGTAGAAGATTTTTTTATTTTTTTTCAGTAGACAATATTTGTTTTCTTTATAACCTTTTTACAAATTGTAACGTTCAGTTGAATATTTGTTACCTTGTTTGCAACCTTTTCACAGCCTATAACGTTCAGTTGATGATTTGTTACTTTTTTTTGCAACCTTTTCACAACCTATAACGTTCAGTTGATAATTTGTTACTTTTTTTTAAACCTTTTTACAACCAGTAACGTTGAAGTAAAATGTTCAGTTGAAGATTTTTTTTTTCCCCCAACCTATTCACGACCTGTAATTTCAGTTGATGATTTGTTACATTTTTTTTTAACCTTTTCAACCAATAACGTTCATCAGAAAATTTTACCTTTTATTTACAACCTTTTCTTAACCTTCGTTCAGTAGAAGATTGGTTACTTTATTACACAACCTTTAAATCATTTATTTGTTTCCCCTTTTCCACCTTTTTTATTTATTTACTTATTTCCGAATTAATTTTTATTATAATTCTTTTACATAATTTTAGTTTTTTCATATATATATATATATATATATATATATATATATATATATATATATATATATATATATATATATATATATATATATATATATATATATATATATATATATATTCTTTTTTTTTTTATTTTTAAAATTCAAATTTTTTAAAATTTTTTTTTTTTTAATTTTTTTAATTTATATATATATATATATATTATATATATATATATATATATATATATATATATATATATATATATATATATATATATATATATATATATATATATATATATGCGATTATGAAATTGGTATATTTGTTATATTTAATGAGATGAGAGACCATCATACTAATGTTATCTTTTATTTAGATTCTCACTGGTGAAGATTGGAACGTAGTTATGTACGACGGTGTAAGAGCGTATGGAGGAGTTGAAAGTCCAGGAATTATAGCTTGTATATATTTTATTATTTTATTCATTTGTGGTAACTGTATCCTTTTTTTTTAAAGTTGAGTATTATAAATATCTGATATTGTTATATGGAAAGTTCAGAGTTCAAGTGAACTAAGTTTATATTTTGGCTCATTTTGCACAAACTCTGCCATGTTGGAGTAAAAATGTTATATTTTATGTGTAATAGTGAATCAGGTCCATAGTTTAATTTTAATGTTCATTAATAGCAGCTAATAAACTTTGAGATATGTTTTTCTCAGAAATGAGTCTCATGGATTTCGTTCACTTTAATTATGTCCGAATCCTCCATATATATATATATATATATATATATATATATATATATATATATATATATATATATATATATATATATATATATATATATATATATATATATATATATATATATATATATATATTGAATTTTTTATACTTATTTTGAGTTTCAGCTGTTGTTACTATTATGATGTTTATAGTTTTACAAGTTTTGTAATATCTTATCAGTATTTTTATTTTCATAAAACGCTATTTATTATATTGTACAAAATTCTCAAGAAATAAGGTAATTGTTAAATTTATTTCTAGCAATCATTCATTATTTGGTTTTATTGTAAAATTTACTTGTATAAATTTCTAGGAAGTGGAATTTTCTATCCAAATTTAGGGACAATTCTAACTTCTTCTAATTTTTTGGACAATGTATCCAGAATTGAATACCTCTTAAGTTTTTTTAAAAAAAGTTATTAAATAATAATTTTAATGTTTTTTTTTTTTTATTTCCATTTATTTTAATAGTTAAATTACTGTATGTATGAATTTTTGAATTTCATTTAAGTAAATTAAATTTCCTTAGTAAGAAATAGATATTCTTCTGAATGTCTTCTTGGCTATTGCCGTAGACAACTTGGCTGACGCAGATGCCTTAGGAGACAGCGAAGAAGGAGGAGAAGGAGAAGAAAAACCGCCTGAGGTATTTTAAGTGAAAATTGTATCTTCAGTTTAAATGTCAAAATATAAAACTCAATTATTTTTTCTTTTAATTTCAGGAAGAAGGAATAGAAGGAGAAGGGGAAGCAGAAGATCAAGAAAGAGAAATTAATGAAAAATCGGCAATGAATCATATTGCCAAACGGTACTTAAAATTACCCCCCTCCCCCAAATTAATTTTATATCCACAATTACATATGTAATAATTTGATATATATATATATATATATATATATATATATATATATATATATATATATATATATATATATATATATATATATATATATATATATATATAATATTTTTAATTCTCCTGTATATATATATATATATATATATATATATATATATATATATATATATATATATATATATATATATATATATATATATATATATATATATATATATATATATAATAATTTTAATTCTCCTGTGATTTTAACTAATTTTTGTGAATAATAAAAGACATTTTTAATTATATATTTATTGAAGAATGTTCCGAGCTCTGATTCTGTTGTTCATTATAAAAACCAGATTCCCGAAGGATAGAAATGTTTATGATATATATATATATATATATATATATATATATATATATATATATATATATATATATATATATATATATATATATATATATATATATATATATAATATATATATATATATATATATATATATATATATATATATAATGTCAAAAGATCATTGTAAAACATAATTTTTATTAAATCACTCTAAAATTTAAAACCTGAAGAAAAATATTTCGAAGTGTTTAAATGATCTTTAAATATATATTCCTGTAGAGACGTGAATGAGCCTACTAAAATTCCTGTAGAAGACGATGGAACGAAATTCGATTATGATGAAGAAAAGACAGGAGAAGAGGGTAAACTTTTTGTAGTTTTAGTTCTAACACTTTATATATATATATATATATATATATATATATATATATATATATATATATATATATATATATATATATATATATATATATATATATATATATATATTGAAGAATATTTAACTTGTGTGAAGTAGTTTTACTACAGACTAAGTATATATATATTTCTAGACAACTGTTTTACTAACGGGAATTTTAAGCTTATGATTTTCCTAACTAACTAAAGTTTCGTGTATTTGTTTGTAGTACATTAATAACATTGAATAGTATCTATAATTTTTTTAATGTATTGAGTTATAATTGATTGTAGTTTTATTATTTCCTAATACTTGAGAAATACTTAATACTAATACTGATATTTTTCTAATAACTTTGTATATATATATATATATATATATATATATATATATATATATATATATATATATATATATATATATATATATATATATATATATATATATATTAACTAATGTATTGCTTATGGTGAATAATATATTTCACAATTTCTCTCACTACAAATGAGAAATGTGTTTAAATATATTTAGGCATTTAGGGTTTTGTAATATTTGTCATGCTTTTAAAGTTATTGTTATATTTAGCGATGCAAATAATAATCGTTTATTGTGCTAATACGATAGAAATTTTTAATGTGTAACTCATAAAAGATTGTGTATGTGCTTGCGAATTGTATCGCAAATGTTCTCCAGTCCTCAGTTTGACAGAGAGATTGGATTAATATTTTTACAGGAGAAGACGACGAAGAAGAAAATGAAAGGCCAGTGGGAATCAGGCCTAGAAGGTTATCGCAGCTAAGCAATAAGACAAAAGCAAAGCCTATGCCTCAGGCTACGAGTTTTTTTATTTTCAAACCAACAAACAGGTAAAGTATAATTAATTTGTTTTTTTTTCTTTTTTAAATTTCCTTTCTTTCGTAGAGGCTTGAGAATGCTGTAGTTTTCTTCACATCCCTTGCCGGCTTACTTTAAAAAGTGAATAGTTACGCATCGTGCAATTTACATTTCCATAACTTTAATAAAAAATTTTCATAAGTACTGAATACTTTTCAGCAAATAAAATCCCTTCTAAAAATTTCGACTTGCAGGGTATTTAAATATACTTTTATCACAACTCTATAAGCACAAAACGATATATATATATATATATATATATATATATATATATATATATATATATATATATATATATATATATATATATATATATATATATATATATATATATATATATATATATCCTTATTGTGTTCAAGCTTCTTCCAATCGTCTAGTCGCTTATTTTACACGTTATTTATTACTATTTTAGAAGTCGAGTTTCAAGACACAGAAAGCGAAGAAGCCACTATAGAGGATGATGAAGATAATCCAAATAAAATTCAGCCAATACCAAAATTTTCATCTTTCTTCATATTTAGTCACACGAACAGGTGAAAGTGGAATCCTAATTTCCTTCACCTAAGAGAAAAAAAAATAATAATTGGAAATATTGCTAACTGTCTTAACCCTCCTCTACTCACAAAGACTTAACCAATCAAAAAAAAATATTGAGACATTTTATTTATTCTTTTATAGTAAGAGTTGAAAGTAAAGAAAGGTGACATATGTTGTTTTAGATGTATTTTATTTATTGGAAGTATTGCTAACTGTCTTAACTTCTACTCACAAACACTTAACCAAAAAAAAAAAATATTACATATTGACATGTTATTTATTCTCATATATAAAAAATAAGAGTTGAAAGTAAAGATTCTCTATATGTTGTTTTAAATGTATTTTTCTTTATTGGAAATATTGCTAACATTAATCCTCTTCTACTTACAAACACTTAACGAACAAAAAAAAATATATATATTAAGACATGTTATTTATTCTTACATAAAAAAGAATAAGAGTTGAAAGTAACGACTCTCTATTTATTATTTTAGATGTATTTTCTTTAGTGGAAATATTGCTAATTGTCTTAACCCTCTTCTACTCACAAACACTTAACCAACGAAAAAAAAATAAGTAAATTGAGACATGTTATTTATTCTTATATAAAAAAGAATAAGTTGAAAGTAAAGACTCTATATGTTATTTTAAAGTATTTTCTTTATTGGAAATATTACTATCTTAACCCTCTTCTACTCACAGACAATTAACCAACAAAAAAAAAAAATAAATTGAGACATGTTATTTATTCTTATATAAAAAAGAATAAGAGTTGAAAGTAAAGATCTCTATATGTTCATGTATTTTCTTTATTGGAAATATTCCTATCTTCTACTCACAAACACTTAACCATCAAAAAAACATATATATTGAGACATGTTATGAAAGTAAAGACTCTCTATTTGTTCTTCAAGATGTATTTTCATTATTGGAAATTATTGCTAACTGTCTTAAATCTCTTCTACTCACAAACACTTAACCAATCAAAAAAAATTTACATTGAGACATGTTATTTATTCTTATATAAAAAGAATAAGAGTTGAAAGTAAAGACTATCTATATGTTGTTTTAGATTTATTTTCTTTCTTGGAAATATTGATATCTTAATCCTCTTTTACTCACAAGCACTTAACCAATCAAAAATAAGTATATATATATATATATAATATATATATATATATATATATATATATATATATATATATATATATATATATATATATATATATATATATATATATATATATATATATATATATATATATATATATTGTGACATTTAACTTATTCTTTTATGTAAAAGAATAAGAGTTGGAAGTAAAGAAAGACGACTCTGTATATGTTGTTTTAGATGTATTTTCTAAATGTACTTCTTTTGTTCTTTAGAATTTTGGTTGTCGTCTTTTTAATTTTAATTTTTTTTTTTTTTTTAAATCACAAATAGTAATGTAGTAGTACATTAGCCACTCTTTTGTATGAAACTTGTCCTGAATTTTAGAAATAGTAAAAGGAAAACGATTTATTTGATAACAATTTACATTAACTAAAATAAAAATTTAAATTATATTTAAAATAATTTATTTAAATATTTAAAGTAAATTAGAAATTAATATTTGATATCATTAAAATAATTTATTTAATAAATATTTACATAAACTATAACAGAAATATGTATTAATGTGTAATTAAAATATTTACTATTATTACTCCATAAATTTAAAAATGAAATCCATTTTTCTTTGTAATTTCTAAAATTCCGCACACATACATGGTAACGAAAATATATGTTTAGCCAACCCCTTTTTATTTGGTGAACGTTACTAAGTTGTGTTTTAAGATTTCTATTTATTTATTTATTTATTTATTTATTTATTTTTTTTTTTTTTTTTAAATAAATTATTTTTGGTAAAAATTAAAAATTTTATTAAATTATATATAATTATATATATATATATATATATATATATATATATATATATATATATATATATATATATATATATATATATATATATATATATATATATATATATATAATTTTATTCGTCTCAATTAATAAAATGAGTTAATAAAATTGCATGATTTGCATGATTTTATTGTACATTATTGTTTGTTTTTGTGATTTCTTAAAAAAAGGTTAAGGAAATTTGCTTCCTCAAACTTCTCTTCTTAAGAGTTACATCAATACCAATATTTTTTAGCTTAATAGTTCTTAATTTTCATATTATCCTATGAACATAATATATAATATATATATATATATATATATATATATATATATATATATATATATATATATATATATATATATATATATATATATATATATATATATATATATATATATATATATATATATATATATATATATATATATATATATATATTATATTTTAGTTTAAAAACAAAGTAATTTCAATTAATTTTAGAGGTTTATGTTTTC
Organism: Armadillidium nasatum; assembly: GCA_009176605.1. NCBI lineage: Eukaryota > Metazoa > Arthropoda > Malacostraca > Isopoda > Armadillidiidae > Armadillidium > Armadillidium nasatum. Next base: position 57,536 of record SEYY01018970.1, on the reverse strand, counting down.
TTAATTTTTGTTTCTATAATTTTAGTGTTATTTAAATGAAAAAATAATTTTAAATATTTCTATATTTTATTTTTAATTTAAAAAGTATTATTTAATTGGAATAAAAATAAGTTAAAAAATATGATATTTACTTTTTAGTTTAATTAGTATTATTTAATTGGAATAATAATTATAAGTTAAAAATATAATATTTACTTTTTAATTTAGTAAGTATTATGTAATTGAAATAATATTTTGAAATAACTTAAAAATTCCATATTTAATTTTTGATTTAATTAGTATTATTTTAATTAGAATAAAAATAATTTTTAAAAAATTAAAAATTTACTTTACAATTTTTAAATACTTAAGTTTATATTTGAAATGTTTTTTATAATTTATATAAATTAAAAGCTATAATTTATTTTTATGTTAAAAATTAATTTAGAAACGAAAATAAATTTATATAAAATAGCTTGCAGTCTATATCTTAAATATTATTTAATAATATATTTTATTCATTTTTTAATTGTATATCAACATAAATGAGTTAAAAAATATATTATATACAAACTAAAAACATTATTTCTAAGCAGATATTTTGAGCTTCGAAAGGTTAAAAAAAGAAACGAAAAAATATATTTTTTCCGAAATTTTTTTTTTTTTTTTACTGCAATGTTTTTAATATTTCAGGTTCATATTTTATAAAATATAAAATTTCATTTACAATAATTTTAATTTGGCAATTTTAATTATAATTCATTCCCAACTTTAAAAGAAACGAAAAAATATATTTTTTCCGCAATTTTTTTTTATTATTGCAATGTTTTTTAATATTTCAGGTTCATATTTAATGAAAAATAGAATTTCATTTACAATAATTTTAATTTGACACTTTTAATTATATTTCATGCCCAACTGTAAAAAAACAGTATATATATATATATATATATATATATATATATATATATATATATATATATATATATATATATATATATATATATATATATATATATATATATATATATATATATATATATATTGTACTCTGCCATTCCATATTTTATCACAGAAAATTAAAATTTTAAGAATTAGAGATTGTGGTTCTTTGAAATATTGTCAGCGTAATACTTAGACATTGAAAAAAGATTAAATAGAAAAAGTTCTAAATCTTCAAATGTGATGCAAAATATAATATTAGGTAGAATGGCCATTTGAAGGGTATCTGTCTTCTTTTTGATTTTTACAACAGCTTCACTTAATTTTAAATTAGAGAAAGTTTAATTTTTAAAGTCTTTCAGTAAAGGAGATTCTGTAATTGTTTTAGTCTGTAAAAATTCCACTCGACACATTCTGACCCTAATATGGTCCATGAACAGCAGCTTCTAACTTTTCAAACCATTATCGTTGTATGACTTCACTCCCACGGATTCTGTGTGGTATATTCTGAGAAGTTTATATACATCCAAATAAGGACTAGTAGGGTTGCTATTTGGAGTTTTTTTTTATTACGAATCTAAAAAAACTATTTTATCTGTCTCATTCTTCAGTTTCCAAAGAAATATATTTATTACAGATTCAAAGGCTTTTAAGAACTAAACAATTCGTAAATTATTTTATTGTTATTGTTTGTCAACTATTAATTGTATGTCGATTCTTGTATTTACACTGCATAGCCAACTCAAACCCTCATTCCTTATATATATATATATATATATATATATATATATATATATATATATATATATATATATATATATATATATATATATATATATATATATATATATATATATATATATATATATATATATTCTAGATTCCGTATTTTTTGCCACGCAGTTTGCAACCATTCATACTTTAGTAACATTATTCTTGTCTGTATCCTGATTTCTTCTGGTATGTTAGCTGCTGAAGATCCACTTAGGTCAAATTCCAAAAGAAATGAGGTAATGTTTACATTATTGGTAGTACTTTATTTTGTTTATGTTTTAAACATGAATTAAAATTAAAATATAATTCATGTCTCATAAAATTTTTATTGTAAATTTTGTAACTTCTGGTTACAAACATTTATTTACATATTAAAAATTTGCTTTAGGGTAATCGAACCCGAGCCCTATAGCACAAAAACATAGAGTTTACCACTTCACTACTGGCGGTTCCAGTAGCGTAGTGGTAAATATATATGCTATGCTTTTGTGCTATAGGGCACGAGTTCGATTCCCCTATACCAAACTTTAAACTCTGATGCTTTTAATATTATATATATTTATATATATATAATACTTTATATATATATATATATATATATATATATATATATATATATTATATATATATATATATATATATATATATATATATATATATATATATATATATATATATATATATATATATATATATATATATATATATATATATATATATATATATATATATATATATAAACAAATTTCCAAAGATCCTAGGCCTCACATATGACACACACTTCACCTTTTCAAAACACATTGAAAACATAACCAACACTGCAAACAGGAAGTTAAACATT
>SEYY01018970.1:47500-50000 GCA_009176605.1 Armadillidium nasatum | reverse complement strand
ATTACCTTATTTCTTTTTTCCCTTTATTAGCCGACTATTTCTACATATGAACGAAAATGTCACTGAATCTCGGGGTAATATTGATGAAAATAATCTTGACGTAGCGCTCAGGTAAAAGGAACTATCTCTGCTGAAGGGCTAATATAATAAATTTTTAAATAAATAAAATTGCGTCGCTGTAACAGTGATTATAATTAAGCTCTTGCATGCAAAAAGAGATATAACATATGTAGCTTTTGAATATTTTGCTGAACTCCAGGAATGTACCAAAGGTATACACTTATCTTTTGTGTTTATCGATAGATAAGAGTGCGGCAAACATATCCTTGAGACTAATTAATACTATTCGATTTACTTACTCGTACATATTGAATTAACAGTTGAATAATGTCATAAATAGTAAATAGAAAAAACCATAAATCTTCAGTTTATTTAGTTTTCGTATTTTTAAGGTTAATTAACCGCATTAAGAATTAAAAAATACTTACCATAAGTCAAATTCCTAAATTTTGGGTATATTACTAGAAATCTAAACTCCCGAGATAAAATCGACCTTTCCTCTATTATGAGCAAGAAGTATGATACAACATTGTAGTCTGAAATACAGGATTAAGAGTCTGTCTTGAATAATATTTTTCAAATACTAATTAAAAACTTTTGTTACTTCTTATACAGCTCTATAAGAGTTGTAAAAATGCTTTATATTAATTTTAGTTAAATTGATTTTGACAATCTTAATCTTGTAGTTTCTATCAAGAGTATCAGGCAATATATAATGAAATATGAATGACGAGTTATTATAAATGTAGATATTTTACTTAAAAGCTTTCGTGATAAAAGAGAAGCATTCTTAACGTGCGCAGCATGTCCATGGTTGGTAAAGCTTCAACCTTATTTTATTGGCTAACGATGTGTTCCATAATAGAATAGTGGTAGTATGAGATGGCATTTGATAAATTTCTCTTATTATCGTTTTTTTTTTTTTTTTTTTTTGTATATTTTTGTGCATAGTTTGATGTATTATAGATTTATTGTAATATGAAAATGAAAATAGGTAACTAAATGCATCGTAAGTCAAAAAAATTGATATGGTATTCAAAGTTGTTTGAAAAGTTTATATATGCGAGTATATCTCTATATACAGCAATACATATTTTTCGAACTTTATCATTTGCATTTGAATATAGCTATTATTTTGGCTTTCTTTTAAATTTAGGAATTTCTTAAATTATTTATTTATTTTTTATCCATTTTTTTTACAAATAGAGACGGAGCTATATCTGTTGTCAAAATTCTTCGTGTTTTGAGGGTGTTAAGGCCTTTGAGAGCTATTAACAGAGCAAAAGGACTCAAGGTAAAGTAAAATTGATTAATGTTTATTAGTATGTGTGTGTATGTAATATCCCCACTAAAATTGTCATTATTCACCAATTTGGTATTTGCATGAGAGGTATTCAGTTTTCCTTATTTAATTAACCTTTCAGTATAAATTTTGAATTTTACTTCGATAATTTAAAATTATTTTGCGTAAATGATTAAAATCTTTAATTTATCATAAAAATTTAATCGTCAAATTTTTTTTTTGGAAATTAACTGATAGATATGGTTAGAAAGGGATTAAATAGTGATTGTTACAAGCGATAACCTTTCAAAATATTCACATTTGGATATGAAATTTCATTTCCGATATATCATATTTCCATTTACTTTTTAGGTGTAAAAAACTAATACAAAAAAATATTTTAAAATGAATTTCAAATATTTTTTAAAAATATTTTTTAAAAATTTTGACTCCGAAAAGAATTTATTTATTAGAAAACATCCTCACTAATTATATATTATATATATATATATATATATATATATATATATATATATATATATAATATATATATATATATATATATATATATATATATATATATATAATTTATAAATTTCACAAAAAAGTTTAAAAATCTAAATAAATAAATTTAAAAAAATTCAAGTTCATTTCTTTTTACAGCACGTCGTACAATGCGTCATTGTAGCTATAAAAACCATTGGTAACATAATGCTTGTGACATGTCTTCTTGAATTCATGTTCGCTGTTATTGGTGTTCAGCTCTTTAAGGTAATTAAGAAATTTATTATTATTATTATTATTATATTATTATTATTATTATTATTATTATTATTATTATTATTATTATTATTATTATTATTTTTAAAGAAATTTCAAATACATTAAAAACTTGGTTAATAACACCAAGATATAACTTTTACCACTTTGTTCTTGAATCCCAGAGAAAACACATTATAAAATTATTTTTTTGTAATTATTATACTTATAATTATAAGCCTCTGTATTACACACACACACACACACACACACACACACACACACACACACATATATATATATATATATATATATATATATATATATATATATATATATATATATATATATATATATATATATATATATATATATATATATATATATACACTCTTTGTA
>SEYY01018970.1:25000-42500 GCA_009176605.1 Armadillidium nasatum | reverse complement strand
AAAATTAAAATCATAATTTAAAAAAATAAAATAAAATTCTGTTTGAATTTGATTAATTTTTATTAATTAGTACGTTAATGGAAAAAATATTTTTTTTAAGATCATAACTTAATAAAAAGGTATTTGTTAAAATAATTATTTAATTCAAACTAAGGAAAATTAAAGTTAACTTTTAAAATTATAATTTAAAAAAATATATATGAATATGATTAATTTTAATTAAAACAATAAAAATATATAAAACAAAATAATAGAAAGGGTGCCATTATTATACCATAAAACGACAAATTTTGCTCTTCTGAAGTTGTAAAACTTTCATTTGATATATTAAATAATGTCGCATAAACTTATAAACCTTTATTATAATTAATGTTTTAACCTATTATAAAATCATATTTCACATTTTGTTTCTTTGAGTGGATATTAATATATTAATAATCAACTAAAACTTATTGGGGATAATAATAACAACATAATTACATGCGCAAGTTTATTGAACTTTTTATATTGCTCTCCTGACTAGTACTTTAGCGAAAGTAAAATTTGAATTTGCAATCTAAGTTTAAAAATGTGAATTTTTTTTTTTTTTTTTTTTTTTTTTTTTTTTTTTTTTTTTTTTTTTTTTTTTTTTTTTGTGAAAATTGTGACATTATGTACAATTATTGCTAATTGAAACGACCTTTATTTGAAACTTGTAAAAAGTTTTCTTTGATAGATTTCCTGTAATTTTATTCCTTAATTTATGATAATAATAATTATTCGATTATATTATTATTTAATAATTATTTGATAATATTTTTATTTAATAAATATTTGAAAATTGTAGTGAGTATTTGTATTTAATTTTCTTCATTTAAAAATTTAGTAACGTCAGTGACAATAATCAGAAAAGCTACGGTATTTTAATTTCATTTTAAATTTTTAAATAAGTAGAATCAACAATGCTTTAAGAGTAACATAATAGTGTTTAAAGTGATAAAAAATTTCATATTTAAAATGATTTATTTTATTCCTTTTGTTTGTATTTTGGTTTATCTATAAATGAGGGGAAGTCAAACCTTTTTAATGGGCTTCAATTTTTTTGTTTGAAAATTATGAAATTCTACGTTTATAAAATATATTTCTACAAATATCAACTGCACTTCTTGTTCAATAATAACAATTCTTTAGAATATAATTGATGCACCGATTAATCCTTGTGGGTAGATCGAGCAAGTGTCAATAATAGGTCGATTAGTTAACATCATCAGGCTTAGTTATAAAAGATTCAAGCCTCTACATAATGAACATTCCTTGTTTTAATAAATCTGATTTATGTTCACTTTTCAGTTAGGTATTTTTATGTCAATAGATATTCGATTTTATTGATTCAGACCATGACAATTTTTCTCTCTACGGAAAAATAGCAAATTGCTTCAATTGTAGAATTTAAGAATTTTACATTGCTAAAAAGTTTAAATGAATATAATTTATGCAGATTTTAAAAGTTTTGTAATTGTAATATTTCTTTCTAAAATCAATAAAAAAAAAACATTAAACTATATTAAACCATCGTTTTTAAATAAGAAGAAAACTCATTACAATAGTTCAAGAGAAATGCAAGAATTTTAAGATCATAGAAATTTTTAGTGAAGAATTTAAAATGATAGGATGTGCACTAGTAAGTCCTATCTGTCAATCATTCCCAAGAATCGGTAAATCGAGAGATTTGAGATAATTAAATAGATAACCAAATCCCACCGTGTAACACATTACATTTTATCATGCTTTACAATAGTGATATCTTCAAGCAGAAGAAATATTGTTTATAAATAATGTTCATTTTAGTAAAAAATATTAATTAATAAATATATATATTTAATTTATGTAAATATATAAAATAAATTATACAACGAAGTTCTCAAGCAATACATATTGAGTGTCATTAAAATTTATTTATTTATTTATTTTTTTTTTATTTTTTTTTTTTTAATTTAGACTTGATTACCATTTATTTTTGCATTTTGCTCATCTGAACTACTTTAAGAATTTTGATTAATTGCCTCAAGGTGAAATAATTAAGCCCAATTAATCGTTAATCTAAAGCTAGTTAACTGATTGATCAATATAGGTAAAATATAGACCTCGGTGCATCATATAATAGATATATATATATATATATATATATATATATATATATATATATATATATATATATATATATATATATATATATATATATATATATATATATATATATATATATATATATATATATATAATATAATATATATATATATATATATATATATATATATATATATATATATATAATAATATATATTATATATATATATAATATATATTTTATATATATATATATATATATATATATATATATATATATATATATATATATATATTATATATATATATATATATATATATATATTTTATATATAAAAAAATAATTGAATTATATGGAATTATAAATAATATGGTTGAAAAAAACGTGGGAACTGAATTCATTTCATTTTGACAACATGGCAAAAGCAATGTTATGTATAAAACAATTTAACTTAAAATTTGAATGGCCAATAATATATTAATATATAATAAAATATTATATTAAAATATAAATAATAATATTTTAATTTTGAAGGCAATATATATATTTATATATTATATATATATATATATATATATATATATATATATATATATATATATATATATATATATATATTATATATATATATATATATATATATATATATATATATATTAAAAAAAAATTCTTTAAAAAAAAATTTAAAACAATAATTAAAATAAATAATTTAAAACTAGTTAAAACAATTTAAAAAATAAAAATAAAGAAGTTCACTTCTTTAAGTTTTTAATTGTTTTAATTAGGTTTAAATTATCTATTATTTTAATTATTGTTTTTAAAATAGATTTTTTGAGGTTTTTTTTTTTTTTTTTTTTTTTGCGTAATATTTTGATGCGCGGTTTTTTCATATTTTTATATATATATATATATATATATATATATATATATATATATATATATATATATATATATATATATATATATATATATATATATATATATATATATATATATAATCACTTCGCATTAAAAAATGGTTAATTTTTTTGAGTTCCTTGACCATTATTTTATTTACAGCCTTCTTTATGTTTCAATCGACTCAAACGCAGAAGATACCGGACCAGTTCATAATTATAGGCCTTTGGTAGCTGTTTATTATATTATATACATCATTATTATTGCTTTCTTCATGGTTAACATTTTCGTGGGTTTCGTTATCGTAACTTTTCAAAACGAAGGTGAACAAGAGTACAAAAACTGCGAATTAGACAAAAATCAGGTGTGGCTCATGGATTTTTAAGATATTCTTTATTTCATATTATTATTATTATTATTATTATTATTATTATTATTATTATTATTTAATTATGTTCTTCGAAATTTTCAGAGGAACTGTATCGAATTTGCTTTGAAGGCTAAACCGGTTAGAAGATACATTCCTAAAAACCGGTTTCAGTATAAAATTTGGTGGTTCGTAACGTCTCAGCCTTTTGAGTACGCCATTTTTGTGTTAATTATGTTGAACACTGTGTCCTTAGCCATGAAATTTGAAGGCGAACCAGAACTATACACTCATGCCTTGGATATATTAAATTTAATATTCACTGCAGTGTTTGCGTTGGAATTCGTTTTAAAAATCATGGCCTTTAGATTTAAGGTATGCTCATTGGGGATTTTTATTATTATATAATTGTAATATGTATCCTTGTAGATGATGATAATTTTTTTACATAGGACTCCTTTTTAGCTTAGTTATGATTGTTATGCCTTTCTTGCCATACGTTTTTATTCTCAGAAAATTTTACTAACATTATTCTTATTATTATTTTATTTTTATTATTATTATTATTAATATTATTATTAAAATAGATTATAATTACTCTTCTAATTTTCCAAAAGAATTTTTATTCTAATTGCTGACTGGTTTCTTCCGGCTACTTCGGACATCATCAGAGCCTGGATTTTAGGAAATGAATGATTTATTTTAATATTTTATACCAAAAGTTAAAATGATAAATTTTGGATTATTATTAATAGATATTTATTTTTTGTGCTTTACATGAAGAGTGAAGAATTTAAAATGATAGGGATGTGCCCTAGTATGTCCCGTCTGTCAATCGGTCGTATAAACAGGCTCAGATGATGTCCGAAGTTGCTGGACGAAACCAGTCAGCAATTTTAAGGATAAATTTTTTTTTTTTTTTTGAAAATTGGAAAAGAAATTACAATTTATGTTAAAATAAAAGCTAATAAAACTTCTTATATATTATTATTATTATTATTATTATTATTATTATTATTATTATTATTATTAGAAACATGAACAATAATTTTAAAAATAGCTGTGTTTAAATTTATGTTTCCATGTTTTGGCTAATAGATATTTTTTTTGTAGAGCCATGTTTTAAAACAGCCACTACTTAATAAAGTATATATATATATATATATATATATATATATATATATATATATATATATATATATATATATATATATATATATATATATATATATATATATATATATATATATATATATATATATATATATATATATATATATATATATATATATATATATATATATATATATATATATATATATATATATATATATATATATATATATATATATATATATATATATATATATTAAAATGAACACTTAAATTTATAGTGGGGATGCGTCCAAAAAATTTCATAATATTTCGTATAGGAAAAGTTAGGAATTAAAAAGACAGTCTCTACTAATAAAAACAAATATTTTTAACTCTTTTTAAATTAAAACCAATAAAAGAGTAATAATGAAGAAATGATTTTCAATTTTATTATTTGGTACTTCAAAATATTTGGTAATTCAAAAATATTTGGTAATTCAAAGTCTTAAATTCGTCATTTCTCTACACTCCCAAATTACAATTTCAATCCCCATTTTTCCAGTTTTATTTTCTGGATTCATGGAACGTGTTTGACTTCTTTGTGGTTCTTGGGAGTATTCTCGACATTGCTTACTCAAAGCTTGAGGTTTGTAAGAAAATTGAAAGGAAAAGATAACATTAAAAAAAAAAAAAAAATTATTTTCCGTAATGCAGTAGAAATTAACTATCGTTCTTTTATAATAACATCTCAATATCATCGTTTGAATCCTTTGAAATAGATTTGTATACTAAATACAACGTTTCAGTAATATTAAGAGAGGCATTTTTTTCTTTACCGTAGAAGTTCGTCTGTTGGGTAGGTAGCATAACCATCCTTATGAGATTTAATTAAAACCTTACTTGTTTTCAAGTGTGGATTTACGCAACGATCTTTTCTTTTCTTCTTCTTCTTCTTCTTTGTTTCATGAGGATCGAGAATTCCCTAATTAAAAAAAATAATAATAATAAATGATTACGCGTTTGATATTTCCGCAGTAACGAATATTTGACATTTTATTCCATTGCGTTTCTAAAGAATAAAAACAATCCTATTTTTTTATTTTTAACCGCTTCTGTAAATTACTTTTTATAATTACCTAATCTTTTTGTAAAGATCCTAAATAAAGTACAGAGTAAAAATAGACAATACCTTTTAAGACCCTGGTAAAAGAGTAATATTTCTGCTTTTTTTATATATATATTTAAATCTGTTATTATGAACTTAGGTCATATTTTATAAATATATCTTATTACCTTTCCAATCACTTGATACTCCTTTTAGAATCTCAAGTGTACCACTAATGTTGTAATTAGCTAAACCATTAGGTTTATCGGTAGCAATATCATTATAGGCTTATTTATTTTAGATTTTGCCTTTCTTTTGGGTGTTTTGAAGAACAAAGAAATTTTTTTTAGTACTTTTTCTTTTTATGAAGAGTTTCTTTTTATTTTATTGAAAAGCTTTTTTTTATGCAAATTTTTTCAAACCGGAGGAAATATATTTTTATATTGTTCATTATACGTTCTTAATTGTTACTGATGTTCTGTGTTATAATTATTATTATTTTTATTTTATTTTGTGTTTCGTTATAAATGTATTTTAATTTTAACTTTTGTACTTCTATGTTTATATCATTTCTCTTTCATTGTTGTGTGGTTTCCATATTTTATTATTATGAGTTATGTAGTCAATTTAAGTGTTAATATTTGTTTTATATTTTTGGCTTATATGTAAATTGTTTTTTTCTTTATAATGCTTTATTAGTTTTATTTAGTAGCTTTTATTTATTTCTTGTTTTAGATATTTAAGGTTGAATACTTTCAGTGTTTACTCTTATTGTACTAAAATATATTTTAAAAAGTCTCTGTGAAACAAAGTTTATATAATTTTAATAATCAAAGTTGATGGACTACCTCAGAATTGAATAGAAGTTTATTCTATGAAAAATTATGATCTTATTTAGTTAAGATTTTAAAAAAAAAAAAAAGAAATGTTTTATCAAAAGAGGGTTCTAACTTTTTTTTTTATTATTATAAATGTATTTAGATTAAAAAAAAATTATTGTCACTGTTCTTATCACCAGAAATTAACCATCAACCTTCAATTTTTTTTTTTTTTTTTTTTTTTTTTTGAAAGGAATAATTATGTAGAGAGCTAATTAAACTTTTATTTTCCTTCCATGGCTGTATGGATTCATTAAATTATCCTCCTTCTAGCTAATGATATTTTTTGAATTGCTTATTTTTGCATGAATTTTTTTTTAGATTTAGCTTAGCTTTTCTATTGGGGAAATTGAAATGTTATGTTTAAGTAATAAATTTCTACTGTCAATGTTTTGGTTATTATTTTATCTCTATATTGTATTAAAAGAAAATAATTTCCAATAGCTTTAATAATTCATATATATATATATATATATATATATATATATATATATATATATATATATATATATATATATATATATATATATATATATATATATATATATATATATATATATATATATATATAATATATATATATATATATATATATATATATATAAATAGTTGAATGGTCCATATTAATATTATGTACGCATGTAAATTTTAATGTGTAAATGTGTACTAAAAATTGCAATAATCATGACTGCAAGTTAAATTTCCTCCTTATTGTAGAATGTCAATTTAATATTAATGTTACATATTCATATTTAGTATACTTTTTCATTATTATTATTATTATTTTTATTATTATTATTATTACTATTATTATTATTATTATTATTATCATTAGTGGTAGAAGTAGTAGTAGTAATTAATACAATTTTTCTACTTAACACGTTGCCATAGACAAATAGATAATTTTATTCTTTACATTTTTGATCTTATTTTTATGGCAAAATATTTACTAACTTCGTGAGTCTCCTTTGTAATTGCCATAAAAAACCTACTTGTGCTAAATGCTGTTTTTCTTAAACTCAAACAAAAAGTTAGTGTTGTGAAGCAAGACTTAAAAGTGTTCAAACGCGATTCCGGCTTTGAAATGTGCTTTTTTTGTGTGATTTTCAAATTATGTTATTATGACGCTAGAAGACTGTTATTGTACTATGACTCCGAACCCCGTGGAATGGGATCTTCAGATTTTTCCCCTTCGGCTTAACGGCAAAATGTGAACCTCTGTGACTCTGACCTCGACACCACAAATAACAACTCACCATAAATGAATGTTACATAGATTACATTATTTCTTTTCAATTTGTTTTGTATCAATGTTTCCAGGTGGTGAGAAAAATTAAAAGCACATAAGCTTCTTCGTAGTGGAGATCCGTTTTTTTTTTTTTTTTTTTTTTTTTTTTTTAACAGCTGTCAGGTACCATTTTGGGAGTTATTCTATTGAAGAACTGTTTTGCAGGCCAATAAATTCCTAAAATTTGTACATTTAGCATTAAGTCATCAAAAAAATCAGCAATATCGGTAGCATTATAAACTTTAATTTTGCCACACTTTAATATCTATTTTACTTTTCATTCCCTCTTTTATAAGTCCTGTTAGTCGTTAGAATTTTTTTAATAAATAGCATTGATATCATACAGAAGTTTTTCTGTACTTAGATATCACCGAAGTACTCTGTATCAATAAATGCTACCCTCAATAGTTATTAAATATATTATTATTATTATTTTTCTTGTAGTATAAACTTTAAAATAATGGTATAAATTTAGTAAATAAAATAATTAAATTAATAAATAATTAAATTTTTGAATAAATTGTTTTAATTATCAAAATGTAAGAGTATTCCTGGTCTCCATTGAGAAATACGTGGGTATTAGATTTTATTTACAATATATATATATATATATATATATATATATATATATATATATATATATATATATATATATATATATATATATATATATATATATATATATATATATATATATATATATATGCGCATGATTAATTAGTAATCATTACTAAATTGCCTGAATCTTTTATTTATTTCTTGCCCCTTTAGATCTTGATCTGTATTTACTAGAATAATTAACAAAATATATTTTTTGGGTATTTAATTGAAATTTATTGTATTTGTGCATAAGTTATTTCTATTTTGGAAATCTTATTCTTTTTTCTGAATAGAAATTTACTTTATATCTTTTATATCATTGCAGCCTGGATCAAATTTGTTTTCCATCAATTTTTTCCGTTTGTTTCGTGTTATGCGATTAGTGAAATTACTTTCCAAAGGTGAAGGAATACGAACACTGTTGTGGACATTCATCAAAAGCTTCCAAGCGTTGCCTTATGTCGCTCTACTCATTCTTCTTCTTTTCTTTATATACGGAGTTGTTGGAATGCAAGTAAGAATATTGCAATAATATAATTTGAAAATTTATTTTTAAATAAAAAAAAAAAAAAAAAAAAAAAAAAAAAAAAAAAAAAAAAAAAAAAAAAAAAAAATATTATTTTTAAAAAATGTTAAAAAAAAAAAAAAAAAAAAAAAAAAAAAAAAAAAAAAAAAAAAAAAAAAAAAAAAAAAAAAAAAAAAAAAAAAAAAAAAAAAAAAAAAAATTTAAAAAATTAATAAAAAAAATAATTATATATTAAACAATACAATTTAAAAATTTGTAAAAAAAAAAATGATACAAATTTTTTTATATTATTAAAAAAAAAATATAATATATTAAATAATAGCCCACAATTTAAAATGTTATTAAGAAAAATATGATATTATATTGAATAATACAAATTATTTATTGTATTTATATATTTAAAAATTGATAATACATTAAAAATTGACGAAAAAATGATATATTAATTTAAAAAATTTAAAAATTGCAAAAAAAATTATAGTATATAAATAATATAATTTAAAACTCACTAATTTTGCATAGAATCAATGCTTATCAAGTAATAAAATCGATCATCAGATTTTCACGCCTTAATTAAATTATTGTGTAGGCTGTTACTCCCAAAATTCAAATAAAGGGGGGAAAAAACAACTACGAAGTTGGTATTGATGTCATTCAAATCTACCTTCCCCCCAAAAAATGTTGCAAAGTTTAATAGATTTAAATTTTTTGACAAATCAAACTGAAAGTTGATTAAAATCACATTACGTCACGAAACACAACTTCGATGTTGGTTTTTATGGCATTTCAAATCTACCTCCCCCGAAAAAAAGTTGTAAAGTTTACTAGATTTAAATCTTTTGACAAATCACAACTGAAATTTGTTTGAAATCACGTCTACGTCATGAAACGCAACTACAATGTTGGTATTGATGTCATTCAAATCAACCTTCCTCCCTTAAAAGTTTACTAGTTTTAAATCTTTTGACTAATCTCAAACTGAAAGTTATTTAAAATCACGTGTACATCACGAAATTTTCAGAGTACCGATTTCCTTAATTTTATTAGGTTAGGTTAGATTTACTTTGTATATTTGTACTTTGTTAATGATTGTATGTATTAAGGGTCTCGGGTTTGATTCCTAGAGAGAGAAAAACCCTAAAATTTGACACTTAGGGGTAAAGGCAAAATGCCGCGAAGTATGAATTTAAACTAAAAATAAATGATAAATCATTATTATTATTATTATTATTATTATTAGTATAAAATATCGAAAAACTCTTTAATAAATTAAAGAACGATTAATTTACACAAATAAAAAAAAATCTACTAAAACAAAAACAGGCATTACTAAAAACAAAATGGAATAGTCATGAATTCCACTTAAAATAATATGGAAGATTTATAACTTGATTTATAACTGAATATTATCTTATAATAATTTATTCTACATTATTTCCAGCATAAATTATTTACAATTCGTTGGTATATTTTTACTTCGGTACTAACGCCATTTTACCAAAAAAATATCCTATAAATGATATATGTATTTTTTCAGGTATTTGGAAAAATAGCTCTTAACGATGAAACTGAAATTCATCGTCATAATAATTTTCAAACCTTCTTTCAAGCCGTTATGGTGCTATTCCGCTCAGCCACAGGTTTGAACTTTTTATTTTTTTATTTAACAATACTAAAAAACGTACTTTTAATGCAAATTAACCCCCTATATCTTATTTTAACTTCAACATTGAATTTTTGGTGTAAATTAATACCCCTTTATCTTATTTTCACTTCAGCAATGTATTTTTGGTGTAAATTAACCCTCCTCTATCTTATTTTAACCTCAACAATGTATTTTTGGTGTAAATTAACACCCCTTTATCTTATTTTAACTTCAGCAATGTATTTTTGGTGTAAATTAACCCTCCTCTATTTTATTTTAACTTCAACAATGTATTTTTTGTGTAAACTAACCCCCTTTATCTTTAACTTCAACAATGTATGTTTGGTGTAAATTAGCCCTCCTTTATCTTATTTTAGCTTCAAAAAAGTATTTTTGGTGTAAAGTAACCCCCTTTATCTTATTTTAGCTTCAACAATGTATTTTTGGTGTAAAGTAATCCCTATATATATATATATATATATATTATATATTCAACAATTTTTACTTTTTACTTTTTAATTTGTTATTAAGTGTTTTTTTTGTGTGTGTGTGTAAATTAACCCCTTTTATCTTATTTTAATTTTAACAATGTATTTTTTAGTGAAAACTACTACCACCACCCCTAATCTTATTTGAATTTCAGCTATTCATATTTAATGAAGATTAACCACTTCCCCTTGATCATATTTTAACTTCAACAATGCATTTTTTTTTTCTTTTTTACAGGTGAAGCGTGGCAAGAAATCATGTTATCTTGCTTACCACCAGATGCCAAATGTGATCCCCACTCTGAAGAAAAGAGTGCTTCAACGTGTGGAAGTGTTATAGCTTATCCTTATTTTATATCTTTTTACACACTTTGCTCATTTTTAGTTAGTATCATCAAGGTTTCATAAAAAAAAAAAAAAAAAAAAAAAAACTTTTTTTTTTTTTTTTTTTTAATTACAAAATTCACACGTCATGAGGAGGGGAATATCTTAGGTAGTTTCTACCTAAGTTTTACTTACTTCTGGTACATGAGTCAATCATTTTACCGTTATGCCATCGCTATTGAAAATTCTTAACAATATATTGGTATTCATATTTCGGTTTTAAAGTTTAAAGTTTTAATATAAATGTTGAGTATGCATATCTAATTAATACTCATATTAATTTATAAATTATCTTCTATATTATAAAACAATATTTGATCATACCCGCATATGCTTCCTTCAAAATATTATTATTAATACTATCACAATTTTTTCAGATTATTAACTTGTTTGTTGCTGTCATTATGGACAACTTTGATTATTTAACTCGTGATTGGTCCATTTTGGGACCCCATCATTTGGATGAATTTATTACCTTGTGGTCAGAATATGACCCAGATGCCAAAGGTCGTGTTAAACATTTAGATGTAGTTACACTTCTTCGAAAAATATCACCACCATTAGGATTTGGAAAAATGTGTCCTCATAGAGAAGCTTGTAAAGTAATTATTATTATTATTATTATTATTACTGAATGTTAAAGGTAGATTTATTTTTACTATATTAGTATTATTATATGGCACGAAAAATAGAAGTATATATATATATATATATATATATATATATATATATATATATATATATATATATATATATATATATATATATATATATATATATATATATATATATATATATAGTACCCCATTTCTTTAGGTCATACTTTTTACTTATTTAATTTGTATTACCTTTTATATATATATATATATATATATATATATATATATATATATATATATATATATATATATATATATATATATATATATATATATATATATATATATATAAATCCATACTTCAGGTTTTATTATTAAAGATATAAAACCAATATTTATTGTAATTTATTTCAAATTCAAAAAGGAATACGTATATATATATATATATATATATATATATATATATATATATATATATATATATATATATATATATATATATATATATATATATATATATATATATATATATATATATATATTTTGTAAAGTATATCTACATAAAAGGTCTTACGTTATTATTATCAATATTAGTAGTAGGAGTAGTTGAAGTACTTATATTATTATTATTATTATTAGTATTATTATTAAATATTAGTTTTTTTAGGATCTATCTGCAATTAGAATTGGAAACTTATAAACATTTGACCTTTTTAGAAATTGGTAGCCATGAATATGCCTTTGAACACCGATGGCACTGTTATGTTCAATGCCACATTATTTGCACTTGTTAGAACTTCTCTTCGGATAAAAACAGAAGGAAATATCGACGACGCAAACGAAGAACTACGAGCAGTCATCAAAAAAATATGGAAGAGAACAAATATGTCACTCTTGAATCAAGTTGTACCTCCTGCTGGTCGTAAGTACTTCTATTTTCCGTACCATTTAATAATAATAATATTATTATTGTTATTATTTTTAACCCACTTTTTTTCTGTTATTCTTTTATCTATGATATACTTTTTTGATAAAATAATTATTATTATTATTATTATTATTATTATTATTATTATTATTATTATTATTATTGTTATCATCATGAAATAATCGCACCATAGGCAATCTTGATATCGGAGTTGCAGAAGCTTTTCGTCAGAAAATTCATTCCGACCATGCAACTTTGCTTTATAGGAATGAGTAAGAGAAAGAGGATGGATTTATTATTATTATTATTATTATGTCAATTGTATGTGTAAGCAATGTGAGTGAAAAAAATAATTGAAATATTCTAGTATCATTTATGTTTTCTGTTTCTTTCATATTTCTCTCATATTTTTAACAAATATTTTGAATAGGAACTTAATAGAAACACACTGCTATTAATGCCGAAAATTTAATACATATCTTCGAACCTTTTTTTCCCCTAATATTTTTTCGTACTAATTTTGAGTTAATTTATAAGCATTTATTTAAAACTTGAATGAAAGTTTACTCAGGAAGTAACAAGCGACTTATTAACTCCTTTAAATTTAAACTCGTTTTTTTTTTGTTCATGATTAACCTATTTAAATGATTTTTTTCAGTAGAAGATGAAGTTACTGTTGGAAAGTTTTATGCAACTTTCCTTATACAAGATTACTTCAGAAGATTCAAAAAGAAGAAAATGGAAATGAAAGAACAGACAGACAAGGAAGCTCAAAATACTGTTACTTTACAAGCAGGTTAGCTTGTAAATACAATAATTGTTCCATTTACATTTGAATTTTATAAAAAAAAAAATTTAAATTTTACGCGCTTTTTTAACCACTTTCTTTTCAGAAAAAATAAATAAAATGAAAAAAATAGAAAAATTTATAAAGTACTTAAATGAAAATTTTAAACCAATTATTTTCATTCAAGAATTTTTTTTAAATAGCGTTTTAAATACCTAAATAGAAACATATTAAGTCACTTTTAATGAAGAAATTTTTGTTAAGTACTTTATATGAAAATCTTTAACCACTACGTTATTTTAAATTAATAAATATTTTATATTTATTTTTTTATTTTTTTTATATCTTTTTTGGTTAATTACTTATGATGAAAATCTTTGAAACGTGTTTTTAATTAAGAATTTAATACATGTAGTTAATTTTCATGTACTTAAAATGATAATTATTAGAGTTCGCCTTATGCACATCATTTATGGGAAAATTAGTTTACAAATTTATTAAAAGTTTTGAAGTTTTATCCCCTTTATGGATGACAGACTGTGTAAATCCCCACTTCCGATAAGCTTATCTTTCAGAGGAGATTTTACAATTCGAAAGAGAAAAATCGTATTTTTATATATATATATATATATATATATATATATATATATATATATATATATATATATATATATATATATATATATATATATATATATATATATATATATATATATATATATATCCACTGGTGGGCAAAGACCAGAGGCCTACCAAAATTCCACGGCAGTTGGGGAAATATCGAAATCTTAGTCGATTAAAGGCCGACATACTCAGATAAATGGCGCTTGAAGGTGTGTAAGTCAAAGGAAGTTTAAAAAATAGATAAAGGGAGTGTGTATCAAACTTTACCTGTAGAATACACATAATTGAGCATATATATATATATATATATATATATATATATATATATATATATATATATATATATATATATATATATATATATATATATATATATATATATATATATATATATATATATATAATTCTTCCATTGGATTTTGGTGTACCACCAATGTAGAGCAAGATTAATTTCGTCAAACCATCGAAAAAAAGAAAATTGTTTTTTTCTTTTCTTTTTTTTTTTAATTAAATGAATTATTTAAACAACTTAATTTTCAGGTTTGAGAACATTACACGAAGCTGGTCCAGATTTGAAAAGAGCGATATCTGGTAACCTGGATGAAATGCAGGATGAAGATATTCCAACGCACAGGGTTAGTATTTTACGACACTAGTTTTTTCTATTTCAAGAAAGGTGCATTTTTCTTTAAATAATTACATATATATTATGATGACGATGAACTTAATTAGGAAAAACCTTCCGTAATTATCTAAAGCATTTATGTTTAAACATTTTTTATTGATTCCTTCCAATATAATTTTCATATAGGATAGTTGACGAAATGTTTTACAAAATGTTTTTGTAAGTTATGCTACTATGTTGTTGACACCTAAATATTTATCTGCAAAATATAGGATATTTTTTTATTTTTAAAAAAAATATAGAAATATTTAAACTAATTGTTCTGCACAAAAAATATATATATATATATAAATATCGTTTAGGTTTTCGGTTATTTATGTTGCTCTATTTCATAACACTGCATGTATAAACTAAATAGAATAGAATATAAGGAATATAAATATGCAGGCTAATAGTTTATATAATAGGTTTTTAAAAATTTTTAAATGGACAAAAATATTTTTAGACTTTTTAAGGACTTTTTCTAGTTTTTATTTTATTTTTTTTTTATTATTGGTAATATCTATAATGCAGTTTCCATATATATATATATATATATATATATATATATATATATATATATATATATATATATATATATATATATATAGCTTCGTTACAATTGAAAAGTAGTCATAGCTCACTTAAATTCGAAATAATTGTTTATATATATATATATATATATATATATATATATATATAATATATATATATATATATATATATATATATATATATTATAATAATATAATATATATATATAATAATATATCATTATATAAATATAATATATATATATATATATATTATACACATAATACGGTCACCTTAGAAATAGTTCATATATATATATATATATATATATATATATATATATATATATATATATATATATATATATATATATATATATATATATATATATATATATTACTGTAGAATAATAACACATATCTATAATCTTCATTTGCAAACCCATTCCTTTATTTAAATTGACTTGCTATGAACGTTATAAATTCTAGCGAAACCATTCGTTATTCGGATCCGTTTGGTCATCTATGAAAAATAAGAGCTACCAAAGATCAAAATCACTCAGGGCAGCTTCCGAGCATCAAAAGAAAGTAAGAAGCAGTTCAACATATAGATATAGTCAGTTTTTTTCCTTGTATCTTTTCTATCTTATTATCTAAAACCGCAAAAAAAAAACAACTACAGAAACACTTCTTTGGTAACTGCCTCAAATTAAATCTTTCTTGGATCAGTTATTCTTTCTTTCTTTCTTATCAACTATTTTTTACTCGTTGATCCATGTATTATTATTATTATTATTATTATTATTATTAATATTATTATTTTATTATTATTATTATTATTATTATATAAGATTTCTAATGTTCATTTTTACATATATTAAATCCAAATCTATTAAGGTCTTCTCTCTCTCTCTCTCTCTCTCTCTCTCTCTCTCTCTCTCTCTCTCTCTCTCTCTCTCTCTCTATCTATATATATATATATATATATATATATATATATATATATATATATATATATATATATATATATATATATATATATATATATATATATATATATATATATATATATATATATATATATATATATTTTAGCTGGATCAACGATCTGGATTTATTTTTCTATATTTCTTTCTTTTTATTTTTCTGAAAAAATTGTTCTTTTATTTAATATTTCATTTATTATATATATATATATATATATATATATATATATATATATATATATATATATATATATATATATATATATATATATATATATATATATTATATATATATATATATATATATATATATATATATATATATATTAGCGTAACGAAGAGGCTAATACAAATTTTTTTTATTTTAAATCTGGGATAAAAAGAAAGTCTTCAGGTGTTTGTATAGGGGTGGAGGTAGGGGTGAGTTAATTAGATATTTTATTTACATTTTACTTATAACTTAATTGATTAGTAGATATTAATGAAAGAATATGTTCTACTTATGTATATTTATTCCTTTTTAGATTAGTAGAAATCTTTCTTTAGTCTTGTAGCGTGCTTGATCCTTTTTTCCAAAAAGGATAAAAATGTAAATTTGTTTCTATTGCCAAATAAGAATAGTTTGACAAATTATTTTTTAGGATATACTGATTACCCTCACGCGATACAAACTTTTATTACAATACCTGTTGCCTGTTTAGCAAGTACCAATTAATGGGGTCGGGTATGCGCTACTTTCCAAGTGCCGTATGGAGATTATGTTTGGCTTTTGAGAGCGGGCCTCACCAAGGAAGGCATATGCCTCCCTTTCAGGCAAACAAAATACTGCCCTTCTGGCCATCATGAGTTCAGAGCTGGTGCTTGGAGATTATCTAACACGAATTATTTTATGAAAAATATTACTCATTCGTTGGTGTAAAAGGAGGGAATTTGTCGAATCAGAACAACTCTTTACACAAATTTTAAATCAATAAAATTAATCTCAAATTCTCCCATCGC
>SEYY01018970.1:10000-20000 GCA_009176605.1 Armadillidium nasatum | reverse complement strand
TTGGGCTTTGATGCATTTGTACTGAAATTTGTAACGTGTGGAATGTACATAAGATTTGGGTTCAGTAAGCGAAGGCGAGATAGGGTTACTTTTAAATGACTGTATTTATTATCTGGCAGAAAACTGTTTCAGATGTTATTGTCGTCAGTTTGCTTTAAAACTGTTTCAGATTTTATTATGCTCAGGTTTCTTTAAAACTGTTTCAGAATTTACTATGGTCAGTTTCCTTTAAAAATGTTTCAGATTTTACTATGGTCAATTTGATTTAAAACTGTTTCAGATTTTACTGTGGTCAGTTTGCTTTAAAACTGTTTTAAGATTTTACTGTGGTCAGTTTGCTTTAAAACTTTCAGATTTTACTGTAGTCAGTTTGCTTTAAAACTGCTTCAGATTTTACTGTGGTCTCAGTTAGCTTTAAAACTGCTTCAGATTTTACTGTAGTCAGTTTGCTTTAAAACTGTTTAAGATTTTACTGTGGTCAGTTTGCTTTAAAACTTTCAGATTTTCCTGTAATAAGTTTGCTTTAAAACTGTTTAAGTTCCTACTGTGGTCAGTTTTCTTTTCGATAATCATACCACAGAGATATATTTCTGTTGAAATGAAGATAAAAGTTTAACTTTCATGTCGATTCTTTCGTTCGCCTAAGTATCGTTCATTGAATTGAATCCTCATATTATACCAAAGTTTGATGCAATTGTAAATTGGTTGGTCCCAGAAATTTTGGGTTACATTACAAACATCATGTGGTATTTTGGCCTTTAGACTCTTTAGAGGTTTATATCTTTCATCATTTTTTGATTCTGCATTAATAACATATAAACATACGATTTTTTTTTATTGTTGATAATCTACATAAGATAGTAGTATTGTTCTCCCTAGTATTGAATATATATATATATATATATATATATATATATATATATATATATATATATATATATATATATATATATATATATATATATATATATATATATATATATATATATATATATATATATATATATATATATGGAACAGTGTTATCCTAAATTCTCCTTTCTGTTCGTTGAGTGTACATTATGAACCGAAGATGAATTAGCATATTGAACGGAAAGGTGTTTCTGTGTTGCACAGTCTGTAAATTATGAAATGGGCTTCTCAGACGGAAACCATCAGAAACATCTCTTCATTGAAGTTCCTATTGAATTGTTAAGTTGCTTTTACAGAGACATTAAAAATAGGAAACTTAGAATATCAACATTCCAATACTGTAGAATGGATGCCAATAAATTTGTGGCCTATTTGGTGTTATTTATGAAAAGGCGAGTTGGTTTTCGAGGATATTAAAGAAGGAATATTAAGAGTAGATTCCAGTTTCAAGGTTCATCTTTCGAAAAGAGTAAATACTTATCATGCCCAATAAAATAATACATTGGAAGTAATATTAGAAAGTATTTTGTGTATATATATATATATATATATATATATATATATATATATATATATATATATATATATATATATATATATATATATATATATATATATATATATATATATACAAACGGTAGAGTGATTAACTCACGTGCTTAAGGGCGCCGGTGCGATCCCACTTGGGGACCCTAGGTACATACTACCTAGAAAAGGTCCTCTCTTCGAATAGGGCAATGCCCGTGAGTTTTTAAATTTTATATATATTATATATATATATATATATATATATATATATATATATATATATATATATATATATATATATATATATATATATATATATATATATATATATATATATATATATATATATATATATATATATATATATATATATATATATATAACCATGGTAAAATTGCATTGCAGTTCGCGTTCTGCCGGTGAAGGAGAAGAGGGAATACCTTTAAGACCTCTCAGAATAGTAAACGGAGATCCAGAGAGAAGAATGAATCTTATAATAAAGGAGTAAGTATCGTTTGTTTATTTGTGCTCTATACTGTAATGAAGAATGTTATATACATTTGATAACTTGAGTATATATATATATATATATATATATATATATATATATATATATATATATATATATATATATATATATATATATATATATATATATATATATATATATATATATATATATATATATATATATATATATGGAAAGATAATGTGTGCTTCAGTTTTTCTATATTATTATTAATATTATTATTATTGTCTAGTAGTTACAAAACTTATCACTGCCATTTAGTGCATTGTTTTTTTTTTTTATTTATTTTTTTTATTTTGATAATTATTATTACATTAGTTATTCTCATCATGAAAGGCTAATCATATATTGTATGTATATTATTTCTCTTAAAAAAAAACCATACATTTTGAATCTTCGCTACGTATTATTTGTTTGTGTGGTTCAAAACATTATTTTAAGATTTCTAGAAAGAAAGAGAGAGTATCAAGGATTAATTAGCAATTATTTTAAACAGGCCAAGGCAATATTTATCACCCGATTACAATGGTAAGAGATAGGCAAATAATTTTTTATTGTTTACAGAGCATGTAGAGGTGAAGGAAGATGCCGAAAGCCTAACATCTGTTTCCATATGATTAATAAATAATGATTTAATAGACTTTATGATCATTTTTCACAAAATAATTATATATATATATTATTTTTTCGTTGATTTTTATAATTATTTTTTTTCTTTTGTTTTTTTTTTAATGCATCAACCCGAATATTTCATTTATAAACTCACTTGGTTTTCATTAAATCACTAGAAAGTATGATCATAAAATTCTATTTTATTTGTTGTAGGTGAATCTTAACACTTAAATAATTATTATGTGTGATATGTATATTCAGTTAATACTTGCTTTTCACCTACGATATTATCCTTATTTTATTTGCTTGGTTTATTTTTATACTAATATTTTTGTGCTCCTATTCTTTAAAACCAAGAAAATATAAGAAATGATTTGTATATAAGTGTGAGTGAAAGAATGTATGAATATGCATTTTAACATTTCTTGCATGTATGCTGTAATTTTCTTGTACTGGAGTGTTATTAACTTTAAATGTGTGTACAGCCTTAGTGATGAAGAGGCCGATGGACCTCAACCCCCAACCCCACCCCCAAGAAGATTTTCTACGACCACGTGGGGATTGAAATGCATCAAACGAGACGTGGCTCTTTCGAGAAGCTTCAGCAACATCGCGGATGGCCTCCGAATAGCTCACGCACACACCTTGGCGGTGGCTGGGGTTTCCGGGGTTGTTGATGCCCCTCCTCCGTCCTCACCAAGACCCTTTTCTAACAGGAAAGGCACCAGAGCGTCCTTCCATGGCCGAGGTATCCCAAGGCCTCATAATCATTCATCATTGTTTTCACCTTCTCATACCTTACCTAAATCATGTCCTCAGAGTCCAGCATTGCCGCGTCCTCATCGCTCTCTTCCCGCAATTTCTAATGCAGATAAGAATAAGTTAGATAAAAGTCGTTTCCGTCTTCATATGAGATTACCACAAGACTATATATCTTTGCAGAACATAAATAATAGTCAACCATTAATGAGTCCTCGAGTACCTCTTGCAGCACTTTCGCCAAGACCTTCACCTCGTAACATTCCAAGACCTTCTCTTTATAGATCTTCCCTGTCGAGATCAAATCCAAATCTTTCTTCTGCGTCTACATCCTCTGTTACTTCTGACTCTCAGCTTAATCCTCCTTTAACCGTTCAGTCGTGTTGTTCCGATGAACGCGATAAAGAAAAATCTATTTGGGATATTTCTAGAAGCAATTTTTCACTCGACCACCAGGAAAGTAAAGATCCTTTTCCTTTACTTCAGTTATCTCATGTTAAGGTGTCAAATCCAAATTTACTGAAAGATAGTTCTATATCTGTATGTGTAAATTCTAGTGAAACTTCTAGAGAAAATGTAAATGATCATTTCAAATTTAGCTTTATTTTTAATGAAGATAAATCATCTGACTCAAATGATCCGTGTATAATAAGCTCAACAAATAAATTCACATGTTCATCGGGACAAGATAAATACAACAGTTATAGGAGTTTAGACCAGCAAGACTCTCCTCCATTGATTGGTTCTCCAGTAGAATCTAGGTTTCCCATTAGTATGTCTTACCCACATGGTTTCGTAAACCCTCCCTCTATTATCCATAGACATCAAGTATGCACAAAAACCAAGGACGATTCTAACTTGGATGAAAATTATGTACTAGGTAGAAGCTCAGATGTTTTGTCATTAAGAGAGATAAGATGCAGTCCTGCCCCTTCTCCTAATCCTTCTATATGTTCCCTACCTTTGCATTCTAGTACAAATCATAAACTTAAAGGTCAAAAATCTAATAATCATCATCAACTTAAAAGTAGTCCCCGGAACCATTATCATCATTTACGTTACCTTCACCATCATCATAACATGTTTCCTTCAATGTCAAGTCTTAGGCTCTTCTCCTCTTCGTCTGGCCTAATCCCTGGTGCCTTAGAGTGGGACTTCAAATCTTCCTCCGGTGGGGAAGGAGTGGGTGGTGAGAGCTCGTTCTACAGGGCCAACCCTATAGCACCTTCAACACCAAATCAACAATCACCAAATCCACCTCCTTCAACACCACCTTCCCGTATTGGCTGTGATCCGTCTAACCCCGTTTTGTTTATGTCACTTAGGTAACCCTTTTCTTGTCTTATTTCTATCTGTTCAACGACTTACTTGTGCCTTGGCTCGGATTCTATAGCAGGAGTAAGGCTTGATATTTCTCTCTTTTTTTTATTTACTTATCTCTTAAGCTAATGAACTGATATTTACTTAAATAAATAAAAATAAATATTTTTTTAAAATATTTTTATTAGATTAAAGAGAAATTCATAGAACATTTAAATTTCTCCTTTTTATATCCATAATTTTTTAAATATATAAACTTCCGTCTTTATTATTCAATTAAATCCTTAATTTCATCTTCTGCATGAGTAACAGCAAAGGCACAGGTTTTTTTTTTTAAATATTATTTAGAGAAAAAAAATATGCACGAATCAAAGCTTTACAGAGTATCATAATTATCGACATAAATAAGATATAAATTTAATTTGTTTTCTAGAAAAGTTTTAAAGTAGTGCATGCGTAGAAAATTTAATAAATAAAAAAAAAAAAAGAAAAAAAAAATACAGTTTTAATTGTAAGAATTTTAAACCCATTTAAAAATTTAATAGCAACATCTTAAAATCTCCGTTGCAATTCCTTCAGAACCATATATATATATATATATATATATATATATATATATATATATATATATATATATATATATATATATATATATATATATATATATATATATATATATATATATATATATATATATATATATATATAATTTAATGTATTTTGAAACTCTTTTACTCCCTTACCATTTGTAAGGTATTTCCCTAAAATCTTTGTCTTTAATTTTCTTGTTAGATAAGGTGACATGACAAGACGTAAAACTTTACACATCCGGCCATTCTTTTTTTTTATTTAGATTTTAAAAGTCCCAAACTCCCATATTCATAAAAAGACTTCTTTTTTTAAAAAAAATTTAACATAAACATTTCTCATCCATTTTAATTCTGTTTTGTTTTTTCATTCTTTCCAAAAAAGAATATAAATATTATTTAGATGTCCCTTAATTCCATTGTGATAAATCTTTGTTTTTCACTTTTGTGGTGAATCTTTTATTAAGGATTTGGTTTTTACAGTTTTTTTTACACCACCTTTATTCCCTATGTGGAGGAATATTTCTAAGATTCTTGTTTTATTAAAAGAAATATGAAAACTTTAAATTATTCATAGCTTTGCTTGATGTTTCGTTCGCTTCATATTTTCACACGAGCATGATTAAATATCATGTAAAACTGTTGGAAGTATCTCTTCGCAGAATTTTTAATTATTATTCAGAGCCCTTATTAGAACTGTTGGTTTATCAATGAAAACTGCTGCTATTTCATTTTGCTGCAGATAAATAGTGATTTTTCATAAGTATATTGAGAAAACAACTCTGTTTTCATGCTAATATTATGTTCGCCATATTATTTAAGACCAAAATTGAGCTTGAAACTTCGTTATGATAAGATTTTTTTTTTGGTTCCTATTTTATTGTAAGTAAGTAAATGTTGTTTACTTTAAGATTTGCATTTTAATAAATCTTATTGGTTCTAATTAAATAAGTACTATTAATGTCGAATAACCGATCGAAGGGATTTATTAATTTATTTATTTATTTCTTTTTGTGGTATTACTTTCTCTATGGTATTTGCCTACCTAATAAATTTTCAACTATGTTTACACGATAAATCTCAGTTAACAAAGTATCTTAACAGTTTAACCTATATTTTCCTTTTAACTTAAATGGTAATGGAGTTTCAAGCTTCAATGGGATTTTCTAAATTGCTTTTTTTCCTTTATAACCATATACAATTTTTCGGGCTATGCTTCATTGAATTGACTGTGCAAGCCTGATTTTTTCGAATCTATTGCTAACACTGCACCATAGCATAATGTTTGAATTTGTTCATTATTTTATGTTAACTGCAACATAGCTTTAATAATGTAGCATTAATGATAGATATTTAAAGATAACTTACATTTGTAATAATTTGTGTGAAATGATATTCAAAACAATGATATATTTAAGTCTTATTTTACTTGAAGGAAATTCATTTTTTTTTCAATTAAAATTTCTGCAGTGAGCTCCCTTAACGAGAGTATGGGAAGTATATATGCTGAAAGGAATATACATAGCATGCCAGGTTCACCAAGAACAAACAGACATAATCATGTTCCTGGATCAGCTGAAAGCTTAGTAGGAAGAGTGAGTATTATATATATATATATATATATATATATATATATATATATATATATATATATATATATATATATATATATATATATATATATATATATATATATATATATATATATATATATATATATATTAAATTTCTTTATGAGTAAAAGTACAGGAGTCACCATACCTCATTGGGTTAGAGTACAAACTCCAGGTGTCATAATTACTATTATTAAAGCATTGAATTATACGTGTTATTTGCAGCAAATAACGATTGTGCCAATATAAGACAGTTTGTACTGAGGTTGTTTAGACTGACTGGGGAAAGTGAAATGTTGACATATTTTAAGTGAATTTTTTTCAAAGTCTTAATTCTACCTTTAAAAGAATGAGAGAAGTGAATTGGCATTAAAGAGATATTTTTTTTATCAACACCTTAAAAAATTTTACAATTTGAAATTATGGAGAATATCAAGCGAAAAATGAAAACACTACCATGCAGCACTCTTTCATCTAAGATAGAGTCGCTTAGCACCAAGTCTCCCGATAAGGGGAGACAAGATTTCTCTTCCGAAACTGCATACACTGGAATAGAGAGGGATTGTGGACCGAAAGAGTTCGCTGGCGGGAAGAATTATATTTGCTGCTATAAAACTTTGTCCATTGTGCACGAACGTCGTGCCCACGGCAAAAAAGATTTTCATGTAGGAATTTGTAACAGAAAACTAAATCATAATAGTAAGGAACTAAAATGTTTACTTAAAAAGTTTGTACCTTTAACCATTTATATGCTGGAGATCTAATGTTACATGAGGGAAAGTGAGAAAGTGACTACGCTTTCGACAAAATGTTCTTGTCTACGCATAAAGAGTGATGTTAGTTAAAATTACACATAATTACCAACTATTGAAAGGTCTTTGAAGATCTTCTTAGAATACATGCTTAGATGGATTCGAGTTGCTACTGCAGGAAACTTGATTGACTTGAAATTGTGTTATAAGGGATAAACCTTTAATAAGAATTACAGCTTCAGCACTCTCTTATGGAAAATTTTAGGAGATCTTTATTTATACATGGTAGAAGAAAATCATGCCTGTAAATCTATAACTCCTGTAGGTACTAGCACATCAGTTTGTACTCATCAATTAGTTGAATCACGAGTTGGTGAACTAGTACTCATGACAGTTGCATGAAAGTAATATACTCGTATTTATTAATAAAGTAGTTATCCGGTTAGTAACAATCGTATCAATTTTGAGGTTGTTTTTCAGGATAGACTTTTAACTGTGGACCTGGCGAATCATTCCCAGAGGGAGACAATGACTTTGGACGGTATGTAAAAATCATGAAGGGATACGTGTTGTATTGGAAGTCCTAGAGAAGTATTTTCTCAACTAATGTTTACAAAAATCATCGGACCATGAACTCGAGATGGAGTTCTTTCAAATATTACCTCTTTCCTTAATGAGGAGTGAATGTTAAGTAGTCTAATCCAGATTGCCATAAAAATAGTGAAGAAATTTCGAAGTCAATTAAATGTGTAAAGCCTCCAAGAATATGTATTTTAATAGTTAGCAAACGGAGCTTTCAAAGATTTGACGAATATGAAATATTAACTCGAAAATCCCCGAATGCAACTTATATAACTTCTAGAACACTCCTGGCCTCAAACCAACTACCTGCCTCTTATTTGACAGAATAAACGACATGGCAAGCAATCGGCCGATCTCCAAGAATATCCTATCAGTTATTAATGCAAATTTGAACTCTTTGAATGGTACGAAACTTTGAAAGATGTAAACACAAAATTGTTGAGAACATAAATTAGAATAAATCTAGACACCATGAAGTATCATAAAAAAGTGATAGAATTCAAAACTGGCAAACTCTGACGTTAACCGCAAGTCTCCAGAAATATTAGCCTCATTTTAACTAGAATAATTTTTAAACTGGCAACTACCAATTATAATTTTAATATATATATATATATATATATATATATATATATATATATATATATATATATATATATATATATATATATATATATATATATATATATATATATATATATATATATATATATATATATATAAGATTACGTGAAAATTCATTATTATTTTAATATGTTTTAAAATCATTCATTCTTCCACACATAGAAACCAAGTTTTTATACACCATTAACTTGATCTAAATATACAGTAGTGGAAAACTTTGAATTAAATTTTTAAATTATCGTACATTCCTTAAATTAACCGTTAATTATATTTCTTGCTCACCAGGTATTAGCTGAACAAGGGCTTGGAAAGTATTGTGATCCTGACTTTGTTAGAACAGCCTCCAGAGAAATGGCTGAAGCCCTAGAACTCTCTTCTGAAGAAATGGAGATAGCGGCGCACAATATTTTATCATCATCACAAGAATTTTCAGTACCTGAAGAAAATTCTGAAGGTTTGAATCGTAAGTATCATTTACCAGTTCAGAGAAGTGCCAGTAGCGGAGCTGGGGATCCAAGACTAGCGAATAATAGAAGAATGGAACCAAGGGCGCCTTTATAATGACGTTGTTTAGTTAATAAATTTTTGGTATAATGTTGCTCTCTCAAAGTGCATTTATCATTAATTCCTTCGTGAACAAAAGGAAGGAATAGAAACAAGGGAAGAAGAGAATTTCCTTTGGAACTGTTGTAAAACATGCACAATGTTCAAATAGGAAGCCTCATCAACCCATGAAAATTCCTGTTCATTCCCGCTTACCTTGAGTCCCAGTTATTCCTTATATTTAGGTTTTGGAGACTCATTGGCAGCTAATGTGCACCCTGGACTTCCATTAGAGAATTTTTCAGGTTAATTTATTTACTACGTAAGCGAAGTTTACTCAACATGTGTAGAAAGCTTGGAAGGATAAAATGTTTTGTATGAGGATGAATTTAAAGCGAGTATAAGTACAACATTTTTTTTCAACTCTGTGACAAACACAAAACACCAGATGATAAATATTATACAAAACAAAAGGATCGGATTATAAAACAAAACAAAAAACATCATAAATACAAAAAAAGATAAAACAGATAATTCTTCGACTTAAAAGCTCAATTAGGTATAAATATTATCTGAAGTAGATATAATAAAGTGATAAAAGATATCTTAGTAGGAAGCACAGTGCGAAAATTACGAGCT
>SEYY01018970.1:0-2500 GCA_009176605.1 Armadillidium nasatum | reverse complement strand
ATCCAATGGTGAAAAGAACCAGAGCTCCATGTGGCGTAGGTACTGAGTTACACCAGTTGCAAATTCGAGGTTATTTCCTTTTTCAAATTGGACTTCGAAACAATTCTCTTCTAATCTAATTTTTCAACATTTAAAAACATTTTGTGCCGCATACCACCATATACTTCCTATAGAGAAAGAACAGAGGAATCCAATTGGTGAAAGAAACAGAGCTCAAATTTTCGTAGGTACTGAGTTACACCAGTTGCAAATTCGAAAGTTATTTCCGTTTTCAAATTGGACTTCAAAAAAACAATTTTTAATGTCTCTAATCTAATTTTTCAACATTAAAAAACAGTTTGTGCCGCATACCACCATATACATTCTATAGAGAAAGAACAGAGGAAACCAATGGTGAAAGAACCATAGCTTCATTTGTCGTAGGTACTGAGTTCCAGTTGCAAATTCGAAGTTATTTCCTTTTTCAAATTAGACTTCGAAACAATTCTCTTTACTCTAATTTTTCAACATTAAAAAACATTCTGTGCCACATACCACCATATACTTTCTATAGAAAAAGAACAGAGGAATCCAATGGTGAAAGAACCAGAGCTCCATGTTTCGTAGGTACTGAGTTACACCAGTTGCAAATTCGAGGTTATTTCCTTTTTCAAATTGGACTTCGAAACAATTCTCTCTAATCTAATTTTTCAACATTAAAAAACATTTTGTGCCGCATACCACCATATACATTCTATAGAGAAAGAACAGAGGAAATCCAATGGTGAAAGAACCAGAGCTCCATCTGTCGTAGGTACTGAGTTACACCAGTTGCAAATTCGAAGTTATTTCCTTTTTCAAATTGGACTTCGAAACAATTCTCTCTAATCTAATTTTTCAACATTAAAAAACATTTTGTGCCGCATACTACCATATACATTCTATAGAGAAAGAACAGAGGAATCCAATTGTGAAAGAACCAGAGCTCCATGTGGCGTAGGTACTTGAGTTACACCAGTTGCAAATTCGAGGTTATTTCCTTTTTCAAATTGGACTTCGAAACAATTCTCTCTAATCTAATTTTTCAACATTAAAAAACATTTTGTGCCGCATACCACCATATACATTCTATAGAGAAAGAACAGAGGAATCCAATAGTGAAAGAACCAGAGCTCCATGTGGCGTAGGTACTGAGTTACACCAGTTGCAAATTCGAGGTTATTTCCTTTTTCAAATTGGACTTCGAATATATATGGTCAGACTTCACTTTAACATCCTCCAATATTTCAAAAATTACTAAACCTACGTAATAAAGGATAACATTTTTGGAATCCGTGAAGAATTTTAATAAAGTAAATTTTTAAAAAATGTAAAAATAAGTGAAAATTAAAAAAAAAAAACTTTTTTGTTTTTGTACGATAATTGACGGAAAATCTGTCCTTATTATTATATATAATTATTATTAATTTTTTTTTTAGCGAACTTAATTAGACTTATTTAACCTGACGACCGGAGATTGCCGTGGGATTGTGGCCTAACTGATAGCTAGTTCGTTGCCGTAGGATCGTAGCCTACTGCTATATTACACCAAATATATATATATATTTAACATTTCTGTTACAATTTTCTCAGTCAATCGCGAAATTTAGAATATTTCAAATTTTCGAAATTTGACTCATAAAAAGACGCTGCCAGACGTGCGCTGCCAGACGTGCGAGGTCGTTCAGCTTCTTAAAAAAATTATAAATTACGTAGTAATTAAAATTAATGTTTTTTTTTTTAATTTCAATTTTTTCTTACAAAAATTCTTCAAGGATTCCAAGAATGTTATCCTTTTTAACGTAGGTTTAGTAGTTTTTTAAATATTTGAGGATGTTAAAGGGAAGTCTGGCCTATATATATATATATATATATATATATATATATATATATATATATATATATATATTATATATTATATATATATATATAATATATATATATATATATATATATATATATATATATATATATATATATTAATTATTTTTTTTTATTTTTTCTATACATTGCACCATATCTCGCATGATACAGGGTGGTGTCGATTGCAGAAATTTAACATTTCCTGCAATCGTACATGGGAAAAAAACCTGGTTGAAAAGGGTTCCCAGCCTTTAGAGAACCCTGCAAAGAACTATTCTTCATTTGCCTTGACTGCGACGAAATAATCATTCATTATAATTATTCAGAAGTTACTTCTAACTTAATTCTCTTTTTTTTCTTTTAATATTTAATCTTCCATTAATTGCCGAAAGTACTTTGCAACGAAAGATGTGATGCTTCACAAAAAATAATTTAATTGTTTTTTTTTTTTAATTTACTTTTTAAAAAAAAAATACTAAAATATTATAATGAAATATTAAATTTTTTCTTTTACCTTTGGTCAATAACATTCTTCAAGCTTAATTCCACAAACAAACTCTGCAACTTCAGGGAGAAGAACTTGAAGCTTCAGATCCAATTGCCTTCCTTCTCTTCTCTT
>SEYY01018969.1:102500-126680 GCA_009176605.1 Armadillidium nasatum | reverse complement strand
TAATGACTTATTCCATTAAGTAATACACACTGCCTTCTGTTCTTTAACCACTCTTTAATCCAATTGTGTACCATTCCATCTATACCACACTGTGACAACTTTTGCATCAGCCTAACATGGGGTACCTTATCAAAAGCTTTGCTAAAGTCTAAATATATGACATCAACTGGATCACCCCTGTCTATACATTCAATAATATATTCCATAAATTCTAGTAGATTTGTCTGACATGATCTACCCTTTCTAAAGCCATGCTGGAAGTTAAATAGTATCTTGTTATCATCTAAATGCTTCTCTATATGACTTTTCAGTAACTTTTCCAAAATTTTCACAACCAGAGATGTTAAACTAACTGGCCTATAGTTCCCTAAATCTTCCTTACTACCTTTTTTAAAAATGGGCACCACATATGCCGTTTTCCAGTCCTCAGGTACCTCTCCAAAAGCAATAGATCACTTAAAAATCAAATACAGTGCCTTTGCAATACTGCTACTCCCCTCTTTTAGAATTCTACCATACACACCATCCAGACCCTCTGCCTTATTTGGGTCAGTATGTTATAATAAACATGCGATTTCATTTAACTCAATTTGAAATGCTGTACACCTATTCATAACATGTATACTAGAGCTATTAGTCTCTAAACTGCTATCCAACCTTTCCTCAGTAAACACTGATGCAAAATAAGCATTGAAAATATTAACCAATTCCTTATCTGAACTTACTAAATTTCCATCAATTTTAATTGGGCCAATTTTCTTATCCTTGCTTTTAAATTTATAAAAGCTAAAAAAAAACTTTTTCAGGTCTTTATTACTGTTCCTTGCCAAATTAATTTCTGCCATTCTCTTTGCTCTTCTTATTGACTGGTTAAGTTCATTCCTAATTCTCTTATAATGTTCCAAATCTTCTCCCCTGCTCCTACCTTTGAATATTTTAAAACATCTACGCTTTTCACTGATTTTCTCTTTTATCTCTCTACTCCACCAATTAGGTTTTCTATTTGCCACCCTAATGGATTTATCTTTAAAACACACAGACTGAATGGTAGCCAATATTTGCTTGAAGTATTCCCACATGATGAAACAATTTTGACCATTAAACTCCTTATCCCAGTCAATTTCATTTAGCATTGCTCGGAATTTGCTAAAATCTCCTGTTTCTGAAATCTAATATCTTTTCCCTATTGACTTGCAATTTGGGCCCAGACCTCATATTCCAGTTAAATCTAATAATATAATGATCACTAGCTCCTAAAGTCTCCCCAACTTCGATATCATTCACCATATTCTCATCATTTGTTAATATTAAATCTAACAATGCTGCATTCCTTGTCGGTTCCTGGACCATCTGACTCAAAAAGTTGTATAGTATACAATTTACAAATACTGAACTTCTATTAACTATACTACTCAAAGTATTCCACTCAATGTCTGGAAAATTAAAATCACCCAATATGACTACCCCTTTTACATTATTTTCACATGCTACCTTGATTTCCTTCACCATTTCTTCATCTAATACTTGACTCTGATCAGGAGCTCTATAAAATGCTCCTATCCTGTATGATTTATTATACATAAGAATATCTACCCACAGAGATTCCACATCCTGATTTGTTTTAATTACATATACTCTAATCACCGAATTGTGCTAGATTATCCTAAAGCATATAATAATTGATTGTCCTTTATTTAAACATCAGAGAGAAGTACTAAAACATGTGTTTAAATAGTTCTTCAGATGACTTATAATTAGAAAATATTCTTTCCTGCAATTTTTCTTAATTTTAAAATTTTTTTGAAGGGTAAATTTGTTTGACCTTTTATCATGGTCTTTTATAACAAATTTATTTGTAGTAGAATAGAATAGTTGCGAATCAAGTAAGTAGCATGTGCCATTGCCCTTGGTGGTTCAAATTTTTTATTTTTTTTATACAGAACGCCACCACTCACGGGCAGAGCCCTTTTCAAGGAGGGGGCACACACACAGAGAGAACTCGTTTAAACACACACACCTAACGCACAGCCATCAAGTGGGCGCAGACGGAAGCCTTGAAGAGTGGAAGGTTAAATACAGAAGGAAAAATAGATGAAGGTAGAGAGTTCCACAACGGGCTAGCCTGGGATTTCCTACGTCCACACAAAATTGGTGCAAAAGCAGGGCACCCCTTGTGCAACGAGGGCGACGCAACGGTGGAGGAATGCGAGAGGCTAATTCCCTCGAGCACCTGCCATTGTAGTACCTATAGAAAAGAGATAGCGCGCCAACGTCACGTCGCAGAGACAGAGGGTCAAGGGAGTTTGAAAGTAGGGGACAGTTTATTAATCTTTTAGCTTTTGACTCAACCTTATCCAGAAGAGAGGAGGAGCCGGAGCCCCCCCAAATGTGAGAACAGTACTCCATACAAGGGCGAATAAGACTCTTATATATTTGGAGTAACTGCATGAAAAACTTGAGATTTTGGTAAGAGAGTAAGAAATTGGTAAGCATGTGTGTAGTTGAAGATTCTTAATTTCATGAATTTATAAACTAATTTTTAATAATTAACATATAATGAATTTATTTTCTAACAATATATGGATTGTTAAGAATAAAATAACATTTTCCGATATTTTCAATGTTTCTCTGTATGCCAGGCATAAATACCTATTTTAATGTTTTAGACTCTGTAAGGTTAACTGAAAAAGCCTGATAAAAGTCTATATCAGGACACTGATACCTGCATAGAAACCTACTGCTGTATTTCTTTGAGATTATGAGAGTTTTAGCCCTGTTGATGAAATAGTTTTCTATGGGCTATCATGATAGACTGGAGGCAAATTGAGAGAATGTGGTGAAGTTGGTAGTTAACTCAAGGATACGTGACTCCATTGGCCAGTGAGGATGAAAGGAAAACTTTAACTTTCATGAGAGCATCGAAATGCACTCTTTGATCACTGAATCATTATGAAGGAACATTCTGGAAGATATCACCATGGTATAGGAAAAATGAATTCTTGAAGGTCATGTAGAGGGTACAGAAGACTCTCATTCTTTTTTTTTTTTTTTTTTTAAAACCCTCTAAAGAAATCT
Organism: Armadillidium nasatum; assembly: GCA_009176605.1. Taxonomy (NCBI): domain Eukaryota; kingdom Metazoa; phylum Arthropoda; class Malacostraca; order Isopoda; family Armadillidiidae; genus Armadillidium; species Armadillidium nasatum. The sequence goes on along the minus strand of SEYY01018969.1, from coordinate 123,605 downwards.
ACATCTTAAGTCTACATTTTTGAAACGACTGTATTTGTTTCATTAAATTCTCTAATATGTTTTCTAATGTTCACCAGTCATGGGTCATGCTCCAAGATTTCTCAGTCCTAAGAGTTAAGCTTATATAGAATAAAATTCTTACTTTTATAAGCAATCTTCTTCAGATACTCGAGGTCAGTTAGTCAATTCTACAAAATTGAATAAATAAAAACTTTGTTTTGTTGGTTTGTTTGTGTACATTTAATTTTTGAAGGGTCTTAGACGACTGGAGTAGTGCACCAGCTATGGTATTTCTAATTGAAATAATAATTTGAGTTTTGTACAATTTGGTACATATTTTTGCTCAGTTATGTAACTCAAGGGACCACTCTCATATATATATATATATATATATATATATATATATATATATATATATATATATATATATATATATATATATATATATATATATATATATTATATATATATATATATCTATCCGGTGGGCAAAGGCCGGAGGCCTACCAAATTCCACTGGAGTTGGGAAAAATCTACCCTGGTCGATGGTGGCCGACATGTCCAGATACACGGCGTTTGAAAGTATTCAAGTCAAAGGAAGTTGGGAAAATAGATAAAGGGAGTGTGTTCCAGATTTTACCAGTAGAGTATATGTAAGATTGAGCATAGCGGTTAAGTCTGGGGTCGGAGAGTTGGACAGAGAAAGGATGAGACTGTGTAGAAAGGCACGTCGCACGAGCTCTTCTCAATGGAGGAGGTATGCAACGAGAGAGTTCAGAAGAGCAGTGTCCATTGTAATAGCGATAGTAAAGAGAGAGTGATGCAACAATTCGACGGGCAGAAAGAGATTGGAGAGAGTTAGTAAGAGCAAGAGAGTTGATGAGACGAAAAGCCCTAGACTCCACCTTCTCAAGGATAGCTGTATGAGTGGAACCACCCCAGACGTGCGAAGCATACTCCATACAGGGACGGACAACACCCCTATACAGAGCAAGCAACTTGGGTGGGGTGAAATAATTCTGGAGGCGCCTCAGAACACCCAACCTCTTAGAAGCGTGTTTAGAAAGAGAAGTAATGTGATCTTTCCAAGAAAGATCACGAGAAAAGGATACTCCAAGAATTTTAAGAACAGATTAAGGTTTGAGTTGTGTGTTTTTGAAGAAGCCATTTTAGTTGTGTAGAAGATTGTGTCGAGTGGAGAGATGGAGGAATTGAGTTTTTGAGGCATTGAAAACAACCATGTTTTCTCTGCCCCAACTTGAAATACGTGAAAGATCAGAGGTTAGCTGCTCCAAGGCTACCCTTCTCGAGTTTATCAACTGCTGTTGGGTGGGGCGTTTTTCAAACTGGAAGGAGTAATGAAGGGTGGAGTCATCAGCATAGGAGTGGATAGGAGATAAGGTAATAGAAAGAAGGTCATTAATGAAAAGCAGAAAAAGTGTTGGAGATAGGACAGAACCCTGAGGAACACCACTATTAATAGATTTAAAGGAAGAACGGTGGACGTCTACAACAGCTGCAATAGAACGACTGTAAAGAAAATTAGAGAGAAGGTCACAGAGAGAAGGAAGAGATACCGAAAGAAGGGAAGTTTTGGAAAAGGGTCAAAAGCTTTCGAATGATCGAAGGCTTTCGATAAGGTCCAGATCACAACAAAGGAGACCGAAGAGAGAAGATCACCATAGAGCAAGATCAGAGAAGATTTCTATAGAAAATAACTATATAATATATATATATATATATATATATATATATATATATATATATATATATATATATATATATATATATATATATATATATATTATATATATATATATATATATTATATATTATATATAAGTACTTAATTAAAAACTTTTTTTCTATATTACCTTGTAGATAATTTTTATTTCTTGGAATTGTAAATAAGCTTAGTTTGAAATCCAAAACCTGATGCATATCTAGTATTAAATATGACTCTAGAAGATATTTTGGGACATATTTTGAATATTTTTGGCGTAGTAGTTGTAATTGTAGTCGCTGCTCTTCTATGTAAGTATACTCCAATTTTAATCTTTTTTATTTACATCTTGTAAAACTTTTTGCATTTCACTAGTGGACTTAAATGGAAATAAATTTCAAAAACCTCGTTAAAATAATTGATATTGTATAATAAAAATTCTTTAAATAAAAATTACTATTAGTAGAAAATCAAGTATGATTGTATTTAACTTATTTGCTTTGTATGTTTATATATATTTTAAGATCTACTGTAAATTTTTTAAATATCTTTTAAATTTTTTAAATAAAAATCATACGAAAAATCATACGATAGCAGATAATGATGTATGACCATATGAGCCATACATAAAATTTTATATTATTTTACTTATTTACTTTGTATGTTTATTTATATTTTAAGATCTACTACAAAATTTTTAAAGTTCTTAATATCAGAGCTCTAAATAGACCTACTGTGCACTAATCAGGTTATTAATACACACAGAATCACAAATACACAACTGTGTCATCAATGTAATATGTAAATATATTAGCGCAATAGCTTTTAAGTAATGGTATATTACACTATGTTAGAATTAGTTCATTTAGATGTTCAGATATTTCTTTAGTTTTAATTCCTTTGAGTATACCACTTCTAATACAATACTGAGCAGCTTATTATTCATTCTTGTACAGAATAATCTATATTAGCACAATAGCTTTTAAGTAATTTTACCATACACGCACATTAAGGTTCATATTATATATATATATATATATATATATATATATATATATATATATATATATATATATATATATATATATATATATATATATATATTATATATATATATATATATATATATATATATATATATATATATATAATGTGGACAATTAACACTGCCATTTCGTATGAGATTTTCTGTAATTTATAGTTTATAGCTAGGTGTTTTAAACTCATGCATCACTAAAATATAATCAACATTGTACAACAGAACCCCTTTCAAATATGCAGACAATGCTCTCTAAATCATTATTGTTTAGGAATTTTTAGAAAACTAGATACGAGACTACAACATTAGTAGTCAACCTTGAAAACATTATATAGTTTTGAGTTGAAATGAGGTTTACCATCAAACTAATTTTCTACATATCACCACTTTCCACATACTGTAGCTAGGAATATACAACTAGCTTACTGTGGTGGGTAATGAAACCCCTCCCCCCCGAGTAAGGGATAAGTTCAGTGACTATAATTACTTATTAGCATGCTAGGTTTTTTCTGTTTGGTCATCCGAATGGATATATATATATATATATAAATATATATACCTGTTTGAAATGAGTTTGAGTAGTTATTGTAACTTTATTTTTCAGGAGAAAAGAATTGAATGAATGTATTTTACTTTATTTTTTATTATATATATATATTATATATATATATATATATATATATATATATATATATATATATATATATATATATATATATATATATATATATATATATATATATATATATATATATATATATATATATATATATCCCACTATTTTTCTCCTCCAAAGTTTTCTTTATTGCTAACATAATTAATTTGAAGTAACTTGTCCTTTACTTCTAAGTGTAATCTCTAATCTTCTAATCTCGATTACTCCAACACATACATTTATGACAATTCTGCTCTGCAAATCTGTTAAACTTGTACAGTGGTACTCTACAGTTGCATTTTGATTTCATATGGTATGATTAATCATTTATTCTTTGTTCTAATGAAAGAAAAACTTTGGCAACGCACAAATTGTAGCATTTCTTAATTGTTTTTTTTTTTATATTTTACATTTTTCTCAAAGCCTCTTCAAACTTCACTACTACTACTACAATTTCTCCATAACTTTCAATTAAGATGAATTCTTCAATCAAAAACTACTTGTATTTCCAGAGCTGTAACTCCTTCACCTCTCTCCTGTCCAAGTCTGAATTCTTTTGGACATCACTTGTAATTTACTATTATAAGTAAAATATTCACTTAATAACTTTTCAGGATAAGGATGTCGCTTGTTCTTGCAAGTATTAACCTGTACATCTGTACAGTGTTGGTGGTACGAATGGGTTACTTCTGTAGTCTTTGTTTTATCAATGCAAACCAACGCCAAACCTTCGGCAACATTTTTGCTCATCGAATGATTGCCTCATTTTCTTTTTATTAACAATTTTGTAATTTTTCATTCCATTCAAATGTTTCGTCTTTTGCTTTCTCTTTCTAGAAGAACATGGAAGACAGTTTGAACACCTCAGCCTTTTCACTTAAAATAGGAATTACAATTTAAAAATTTTTAAATATTAAGTATTCTACAATATTTTTTCACTTTTACACATTATATATGGGATTTTTTAGATCCCTAAATATTAACTGATATTTCTACCCCTATATATATATATATATATATATATATATATATATATATATATATATATATATATATATATATATATATATATATATAATATATATATATATATATATATATATATATATATATATATATATATATATATTTATAGGTTGGACATTACTGTATTTTTATCTGTCCAAATTTAAAGTAGTTCAAGAAATTTTGGGGAAAAATGAGACAAGTAGTTCCGTGGAGCAGCTTCGAAATGCAAGAACAAACCAAACTAGGAAGATTATTCGTCGTGATTGATGATATTGAACATTTAGTTTTGCTTCTTTTTTTGTGATATTAGTTAAATGTTATATTTTAATTCATATTTGATTTTCGTATCATTAATTATTTAATAATTTTTATATTTTTGTTGTTAGGTTACTTTTAGAATCAGACCTTGCAAATACAATTAGCAGTAAAAATTATAATTTTTTTTATAATTTGTATTTTTTTTTAATTTGTGTATTATTTAATGTTACTATTTTTTTCGTTGAGAAGAAAAAAAGCAGTTTATTTACCTTCGTGAAATCAGTTTTTCTATTGTAAAGAATTATTCATTTGAAAATGTGAATGAAACGCTAATTGCAGGAACTCGAAATATTTTGTTTTAAAAGTATATTTTTGTATCGTTATATTTTTAAATCCGTCTTTATTTGATTTAGTTTTTATGATCCTTTTATTACTACTACTACTACTACTATTAGTGGCTTTGATATATCAGTAACAAATGAAAATTCTTAAGTTGAAAAGTTTAAGGGAATAAATTTTGTAGACTTTTTTAAAGTAACTCAAATAGGAACGTACATAAAAGCTAGCATTAAATATAAAGGAAGGAAAATGCATAAAGAAATGTAGAGACGAAGCCAAACTTGTCAAGGGATAGTAGAGGTTTTGTAGATATATAAATTACTTTATATCTGTTAAGTGAAAAGTAGGGCTAGAACTTGTTTGGAAAGTAGATAAATCTATAATTAATTAACTTGGTATAATAAAAGCCTTTAAAAACTCTGGTCAGAAGTAGTTGTATACTTTATCATAGGTATTTCAAGTTAAAATACATTAGGCAGTTTAGCTTGTGAAAATGGTAGAAATACATTTTTCTAAGTAAAGGAGGAGTTTACAAATATCAAAGAATAAGAAAATGATTGAAGAAAAGTTGCAAGACCAACGATGAAAAAACAAAAGGTGTGCATCTGAAAGGAAAACGGAATGGTAAAGGGATTGGTTATCAACAGAAAAATCTGTAAGGAATATTTGGTGAATTGCTTTAAAAGTGTACTACGAAAAAATATTTTTCTCAAAATATTAACTTAAAATTTCAAATAACCATGAATAAAGAAATTCAGTACACTAAATTATTTTTATGAGTGTATATTTATATGCGGCAGTCACGCCGCGTCGCTTGAAAAATAGAATTGCTTGCATATTTTTTGCCGGATATACTCGAAATCTCACTGAAAACTGTTAGTCCTATTTTCGCAAATAAATAACCGCACGAATAAAATTGCAAACGCACTTCTAGCCTTACAACTTCTTAAATTGCTATTTTAAGAATCATAAAAACGGTTACACAGAAAAGATGAGCATATAAAGGTACATTAAACTTTGGGAAAAATCAATTTGTAAACTTGAGACTAAAATGTAATTAAGCTACTGCACCTGTTAAAGAAAAAAAAAAGGATAAAATAAATCATACATTAGAAGACTGTTTATTTACACGATACAATAAATACTGTTAAAAGATTTTTTTTTTTTTAAGCGTATTAAAGAAAAAAATAGTTCTGCATACAATATTTTGTAATGAAATAAGAAACGTAGAAATAAAATTGCAGTGGTATAAAAAATATTTTACAATAAAAAAAAGTACAGTTTAATAAGAAGAATGAAATGATTTAAACACAAAAAAATAAAACCCAATCATTTTTTTATGTTCATTACGCATTGTCCAAAATATTTAATAAACTTTGATAATTTAACAATCTGGGTCAATTGGTAGGATGCCTTAATATATTTATATATATATATTTTCTTTTTAATAATTTATTTTACATATATTTTTAGGTCAAGTAAGCATCTACGAATACGGTAAAACCCTAGAATAACAAACATACAATAGAAATGTGTTTGTAAAACACATGGCTCGCCCAATATATATATATATATATATATATATATATATATATATATATATATATATATATATATATATATATATATATATATATATATATATATATATATATATATATATATATATATATATATATATATATATATTTGTAAAATACAGAAATATTTTAGGTCCTTCTGCAAAACCATGCTCAACGACATTCACTTCACTAATAAAAGTATTATCAAGTCTAGGTTTTAAATCCTATTTGTCTCTAATTACAATATTGAGAATTAATTTTCATTTATTAAATACACGTGTTAATTAGTGAATTACCGTTTTTTTTTACTTCCACTCTGAACTATTAGAGACACCCAAGCAACGTGAGTAGAATTACATTGGAGGATATGGCCCGTGACCAAACCCTCCAAGCCCAGAAGAATAAGGTGGTATGCCAGTACCGGCTGGAGGTGGTGGATACCCTTGATAAGGGTTTGTTGGGGATTGGAGGGATCCATACTGACCCATTGGTGCCGGCTGGGGTGCAGAAGCTGGATGTGGACTTAGATTAGGATACTGTCCAGCATAAGGCCCATACTGGGCTGAATATGGAGGATAACCAGGGGGAATTGGTGTTGGTGCCCTAAATCCAGTTGGCGCAGCTGCATGGGCACGATAGGACGAAGAATACTGAGAGTAAGCTGGAGATTGGGCAGTAAAGCTTCCTGGTGATGATGCTGAAGCAGATGTTGTAGGCTGGGTTGATGCTAACGTCGAAGTTGGAAGCTGAGATGATGTAGAAGGGGGAGGATTTAAAAGATTTTGAATATCAGTTGGTAAAGCAGAAGGGAAATCTGGTCGACGAAAGGCGCTCGTAGAAGCACTTAAAGAATAATTTAAATAGTCCAAAGCTGATGAATGGTGAGGTAAAATATCTTCAGTGGAAGGTTGGGAATAATTTTGAGAAGGTAATAAATTAGAAAGGCTTAAAGGACCTTCATTAGCTTGAGAGGTGCTTGTGCTAGAAGATAAAGTAGTTGACGGTAATGAGCTCGATGAAGGAGTTGTACTGCTTACAGAAGCCGATATATTAGGAGTGGTATGTTGACTTTGAGGTAATGGAGAAGAATCATTTATGCTAGTAAAAGACAAAGTTCCCGAAGGAGGAGCAGCAAGTGATTGGAGACTGTGCATTGGAGAATGAATTGGAGGGGCGCTTGTGAACGACGTTATGGAAGAAGACAAGAAGGATGATTGGCTAGTCATATTAGCAGCAGATGACTGAACTTGGGGGGCTACATGAGCAACATTTGATCCTGTTGTCGTTGTTATCGAAGAGCTACTAGTTGTGGGCAAAGTTTGCTGCAAGAAAGGTTGAAATAGTGGTTGAGAAGAGGAAAACGATTGAGAAAAAGTTGAAGGCTGAGATAAGGATGACATAGATGAAATATTAAAAGACGACTGAGTGCTAGGGGGACCAGGTCCACCTTCACCAGGGGACACTAAATTACTTAAACCTTGTAATGGGGTCACTGGAAGAGTTTCATGAACAAGTGGTTTAACAATTCCTGTAATTGGTTCCGAAGAAGACAAAGAAATAGGTCTATTTTCCAGAGAAACGGGAGGTGCAATATTTGCATTACGCTTAAGTATATCTTCTTTTTCACTTACAGGAGAACCACCTGAATTAGATGCACTGTTAGATCCAATATTGCCAATTACATTCAAGCTAGCAGGACTAGCTCTTTGACTATTTGATTCTTCACTCACAGGGACAGAAATGCCACAAGAAGTCTTATCATCTAAAGGACTTACATTATCCTGACCTGATATATTATCATTATTTACAGTAGTGAGTGATAGTTGCTGCTCCTGTATGGGTTGTTGCTGCTCTCTCTCCTGTTCAACCGCAACTGCTTCTTTATGCATGTCCACTTCCATAAGAGATTCCTTTGATTGTTGCGTATCTACGTTAGGAGAGCAAATGTCTTTGTTATCTATTTGACTGACACTACTTTCTTCCTTTTTACTATCATTTGATTTGGATGATTCTTCTTTCACATCACTTTCATCAGTTGAAGTATTAATGTCCTGAATATTCTCTGATGTTTCTTCACTAGAATCATTACCACCATCTTTCCTAGTGATAACTACATCTTTCATTTTCCGTTTTTCCTCTTCAGATTTCATGGCCATTGCTTGGGCTGAAATTATTTTGTTGTTCCTATTTAAGCGCTTAGTTAAGCCACTTGTTCCAGCTATTGAGCTGAGACTACTTTTTGACTTACTTGGAACGGGAGTGATTTGAACCTTGGGAGAAATTTTGAGGTCTTTAAGGAATTTTTGTCCATTTCCAGCTTTTGCTGGGGTAATAACTACACTTTTATTGAGAAGAGCTCCTTGCCCACTACCGGAAACAGGAACTGCAATTGTCTGATAAGTTTTACCTCCACGGCTCGACATAATAGGTTTACGTAAAATACGAACAGCCATCTGACCTTTAGGTGTTCCTTTGGGAATTACTTGTCCAAGCGCATATTGGGCTGACATTGGAGGTCTACCACGACGGGTAGGTATAATTCCTCCTCTTCCCCCTCTTGGTCGAGGATTATTTACCATCGTGGGCACAATAGTAACACTACCTTGATTCAAAGGCATACCAAATGCTTCTTCTGCAAAAGTTATTATTATTATTATTATTATTATTATTATATGTAAAGTAAAATATGAAGTTCATAGAGAATCTAACTCTAATAAATTAATGTTTAAAAAAAAATCAAAAAGGTTTTATATAATGAACTATATTAGTATTTCCAAAGGAGGTTAAGTTTCAAGGAAAGGTGTTTTACGAAGGACTTAATTCAAATTTAAGGAATAATAACGACAAAATATTTTAATCCCATAGTTTCTTTACGCAAAATTTAATACTAAATGGATAAAATCCACAAGTATGATGTTTTGCAATATAGATGTTAAACCTAAATGACAATAAATTATTATCATTAAATAATTATTAAACTGTAATAAATGAAAGATGTAAGTGATGAGTCATAATCCACACATCATAAACATCCAAAAATGTATCTTACGTAACCTATATATACGAGATATTTTGGATGTTTTTGGTGTGTGTATAAAACTCATACACATTTAATCCTCTTTTTTTCCTAAATTTTGAGTGGAATACTAGATCCTTCATAGCTGAGCCCGATATTTCCAACATTATCTTAACCTCGTAAAATATTTTCCATAATGAAATAAGGACATGATGAAAATTGGAGGCTTTTATATTTGAAGACAAAATTAATGAGACTGGCCTCTTTCATACACAGTGAACAAATGGATATTTTAAACAAAATTAAACTCTTTCTCTTTTAAACGTCTTCATGAATCTTTTACAAAAAAAAAAAAAAAAAAAAAAGAATCTGAATTCAAAGTCCTTCATTAACATCAAGTTTATTAATCTCTATTAATCAAACAAAAACTTTATCAAAATAAAAAAAAATTAAAAAAATTAAACCGTTTCAATAAAGTTTTTTTCCTTTGATGAACAAATAAAAGCTGTAGTAAAGAAACCAAAAAGGAAATGTTTTTATAAAATGAGAAAAGTTTTAAAAGTCGACTGAAAGAAAAACAGGTTTTAACTAATAAAACTAACATTACCACAATCAATGAACTAAATATAAATTATAGAATCCTTTCACATGACCAAAAAAAAAAAAAAAAAAAAAAAAAAAAAAAAAAAAAAAAAAAAAAAAAAATTTTTTTTTTTTTTTTTTTTTTTTTTTTTTTTTTTTTCATTTTGTAAATATTCCCATCTCGAATGTCAAAGTTGTAATAGCCTGTCTATGAAGATTAGAGAGTTGTTATTTATACAATTCTTAATAGCTTTTTAAAGTTCATCGTTAATAAAACTGCCATTCCTTTAAGTTGCTTAATCCCCCATTTCTCAAGGATAAATTTAACATGTTCTTAAGATCCCACTCGTGACTTCATCTTTTAAAAAGGTGACTATTCTTTCGCCCAAAATAAGCTCCCAATATTCTAGCCATTTATTGTCAAAATATCTGAAAAATAACACCCAATCAATATAAATAACCTAAGTGATTCAATTTCATTTTTGAAAAGCAGTATCGACATCCAAAGTTCTTATTTCTTTGACAGATTTAACCTTTTAAAAACAGATGCACAGAATCATCCACGCTTTTTTGTTGCAAGACTTTCACTTAAGCTTTCAATAAAACAAACTAAAGGAGAAACTTTAATATAAAATACTGATTGAAATAAGTTAAAAATAGAAAACCTTAAGAAACAACACGGGTTCTTATGATTTCTATTTTAGGACAAATTTATATTTTAACAATATCTCCCCTACTATTCACCTAACTCACCCTTATTAAACGAAAAAAATATTGAAACAAATAGAAAGCTTGGTCAATAATACATACCTTACCTCTGTATATGTAAAATTTATATTTCACAGTATGCTTAATTGATATTGCTAAGTGTATTCGATAAAAAATTACTCTATATGTTATGAAAACATGTAAAAATTTTAAAATTTATCAATTTGGAAGAGTGTAAAATATTTTATAGTTTTACCGACTAATGTCTGAGAAAATCTTAATTTCTTAATAAAATTTTATTGGAATACTCCTAACTGTTGTTGCTATTATTAGCTATAATAATTTATTATATAGCGTTAGTATTATCAAATTAAAACTTAAAACTATTATTATTAATAGATACAATCTATTTTGGCATTACTTCTTGGGGCGAAAGGAAGGAAAATTTTATAATGTTTTTCAGAAATTAGATAAATTATTTACTTTAAGTTTGTGAACTAATAGGAAAAGTGATGTAAATATGAATAAATGTACAATTGCCATCATAAATTTTGCTTTTAATTTTCGTAACTATTTTGTATCTATATTCTGAATAAAGCTTAAAATTTTAAATATAAACGTAATAATAAAAAGAAACTTATCCAAAAATGTAATAAGAGTCATATGAACTACAGGGGGGGGGGGGAAGAGGGGAATAATATTCTGAAGAAAATGTAAAACACATCTGAGGAAAAAAAAAAACTGTTGAATATTGGAGAGAAAAGAATACATTTATTCCAATTAGTGCTATCAAGGATGAGCTGCAAGTATTTCAAATCAGATTTCTTAAAATTAAATTTAATATTTAATCTTTCTCGTGATCAGAAAAAAATATGGAAATATCTGAATGATAAATTTTAGAAATAACGATTTAGCTTTCCTTTTAATATATACAAAATTAATACGCTACATAGTATGCGTAAAACTCTTCAAAAGTTTGCATTTGGTGGGAAGGAAGGAAGGAGGAAGAAGAAGAAGGAATAAAAAAAAAAAAAAAAAACTTCTACAAAAGAAATAGCTGCTAAAAACCCAAAGATTTTTAAAATATTCAGTTTCCACCAGACCTACATAACAGGTTTGAATTATACCATTAGCAGTATGAACTTCATATTTATAAAGCTATTATTAAGATATAAAAATGTCGAAAAGAAAAACATTTAGCTAGTTTTTGATATATAAAATGTTACCTGGAGGTGTCCTGATAGCGATTATTTTACCATCTGAAAGCCTTAAATACATTCCTTTCTGGGTTTTAATCACCATGACTGATTGACCAGATTTCAAATGAATTGGTTTTCCATCTCCAGAGTTTGTAGGAATACTTACATCTGTGTGTATATATATATATATATATATATATATATATATATATATATATATATATATATATATATATATATATATATATATATATATATATATATATATATATATATATATATATATATATATATATATATATATATATATATATATATACCTTTAATTATTTAATTAATTATTAATTAATTATTTAATTATTACCTTTAGGAACAGTTATTTGTTGCACAGAAACTCCTTGTTTTGCTAAGCTTTCAACAGGAAAATTAGTTTGTGACCTTGAAAGGATGTTTGGTCTGTGCATCATTGCTCCTCCACCTTCAATCTTCTGACCCATTTCGGATTGCATCGGTCGAACCGTTCCTACTGGTTTAGCATATACTATCCCTCTGTTTAAAATAAGAAGATACAATGAACTGAAACTGTTTAATTCTGAAGAAATTGAGGATATTAATAATCTTGAAACATTACTTTGTAAGGTTCAGTAACTTTACAAATAAACAAGAACTGCATAACAAAAGATTAAATTCATACCCAATTTTGGTTCCCATCATAACAGTTTGTGATCCTGAGTTTTTGGGATAAAAAGTAGAATATGATGGTCTACTGTAACTAATATTTGCTTGCTTCTCCAATTCATATGATCGCTTGGCCAATCGCTTTTCGGCATTCGATAATTTCTTATCTTTCCTATCAATAAGTAAAGATTCATGTTGGAATGGAAGTCTTGTAAACATATCACCTTTCTCTTTTATGGTCTCCTTGAGAATCTCATCTTCGAACCTTTCGTCTTTACCATTCATGTCTTCTGGCTCAGGATCCTCTTCATTTTCAACAAGAAGATTACTTATTTCTTTAGATGATAAATGAGCTTCTGGGTTCATTTCGTCAACTATTCTATCAGCAATTCCTTGTTTATTAACTTGACGATCGTATATTCTACGCTCTAATGAGTTATCGGTAACTAGCCGGTATATATGACAAGGTTTCTGTTGTCCATAGCGATAAACACGACAAACTGCCTGTGTATCGTGACAAGGATTAAAAGAAGCATCAAATACTATCACCCTATTAGCACCTACTAGATTGATCCCCAGACTTCCTGCTCTGGTTGAAACCAAAAACAAGTATACATGAGGATTATTATTAAATTCATTGATTAGTTTCTCCCTCTCCTGAGCAGATGTGCTTCCATCTAATCGAAAGTATGTTCTATTTTTACTCCAGGTTTCATAAGAGCCAGGAATAAAAGTCTTCTGAAGAAACTCTTCCAATAAAGATAACGTGAAGAGAGACTGGGAAAAAACTAGAAGTCGATCACCAACTCTAATAGTGCCTTCTAAGATTTTGAAAAATATTTGGAATTTTGCAGAACTTTCTAAACTACCAGGTGTATAATCTTTAAGTAGATTTTCTGCCCATTCAAATGTTAATTCTTCCTTTTTAGAATCCTCTTTCTTTTCTTCTTTCTTTTCATCACTATCATCTTTGTCTTCTTTTAGTTCATCTGTTTTCCCCGGTTTCTCATCTTTATCTTTCGATTCTTCTTCCATCTTCACTAATGACTTGTCATCCGATGTATTTTGAGGAGAACTGGAATTCAGTTTTAATTCTTCTTGTGAAGATTGTGCCTTCTCTTTATTAGTTTCTACCCCTAAAAGAGAAGAGAGGGTTTCTTTTGAGTCTACCATTCCAGTATCATGCAAAGGCTTGTCATCTAACCCCAGATTTTTCATATTTTGGTTAAGAATATTTGACATCCCATCTTGGCTCGACTGGAAAGAGTTTTCATTCATGTTTAAGGACAGGTTTTCAGGTGAAACTTTTTGAAAATTGTTTGCAGGAGATGAAGGTATTCCTGTGGTAAAATCTTGAGGACTAATATTTCCACTTTGACTTACTTGATTTGTTTGATCTCTTTGATCATTTTGATTATTCCTATGCTGAGAATTTGAATTTGACTGATCATGCAAACCAGGACTATTCTGATTTAGCATTGTGTGGCTATTTTGATGAGAATGTATATCCTGTGGATTTTGAGGATGCATACTTGAATTGTTTGACTGATGGCTTAAATTTAAAGCACTTTGTTGGTGCATTCCTTGAATGTTTGGGTCATGAATTTGTTGGTTGTTTTGATGATGATTTAATGGATGACCAGTATGATGCAAAGATGGGTGTGCTGGGGGAGGAGCCATTGATAGTGGATTATGCATCATAGGAGATATAGGAGGATAACCAGGCATTCCTTGTGGAGGAAGGGCCTGCTGATGATGAGCCATAGGTAAAGACTGCTGTTGCTGCTGCTGTTGTGATTGTTGCTGCTGCTGTTGTGATTGTTGCTGTTGTTGTTGCTGCTGCTGTTGTTGTTGTTGTTGCTGTTGTTGCTGTTGTTGCTGTTGCTGTTGCTGCTGCTGTGAGGGTTGTGGTAGTGATTGTTGTTGCATGTGATGAGGCTGCTGGTACGGCGGTGGTGGATAAGGAGATCCATAAGGTGTATTGGGAGGATAATGCTGTACATTAGGATCATTCGGGGTAGGATGCGGCGGAGGTGGATAACCTTGATTGTAACCCCATGGATAATGTGGGGGCATTTGATGCATATTATAATTTTGTTGCATTCCATACATTCCCATACCATATGGGCCCATACCCATCCCAGAGTGAGGATTCCCATGGTGCTGCATACTGTTATCTTGGTTATGTGTATTGAGTCCTGGATGAGGCATTCCTGGATGCATCATTGCTGGAGGCATTTGAGTTTGGTGTCCCATAGCATTTTGCATGCCCATCCCAGGCACTGAAGAACTCATATTCATAGGAGGCGGCAAATTTACACCTGGTCTAGACATGGGTGGATTTGGTGAATTCCAATTTGTCATCTGATTCTGTTGAAAAGGATGATGGCTTTCATTTAGCTTTATCATATCAAATTTTCCAGGCTTTTTATTTTTTCCTTGTTTTCCAACAACTTCATCAAGATCTAAATCATAGTCTTCATTCATTCTCCTCATGACAAAGTTATATAACACATCCGGATGGTTCCAAATCTAAAATAAATAAATAAATTATAAGGTAATTCATAATAAAGTTAAAAATAAATTCAACATAATTTCTGAATATAACAACCTTACCACAAACCTATTTTATAATTATCCTAACGATTTTTTATAAACAATATAATAATTTATATAGTAGATACTTTTTCGACAAATTAATTTTTTATTAAGATCAGTTTTGTACGTTATTTCTTACAGATTATATTATAATTAGAAGAATAAGATTCTGGCTAATGGGTTCTAACCCATTAAATGCCAAAACATTTTCTCTTGTTTAGACTTTAATTATATTCAACCACTTTAACTGTTAACTAGTTGGTTCCGACCCATTAAATCCCATAACATTTTCCCCTGATTAGAATTTAATTATATTTAACTGTTTTAAACTTTACTGAATGGAATATTAAATTGTATTTATGAAGAACACACAGCATTAGCAGCAGTACAGCAATATAAGGAATAAATCAACTTGCGTATTAAACAAAAAATTTAAACAATTTCATTTAACTAATTCCGGAATACTGAATTTTTTATATCCATAACTATCATAAATTATAAATACAAAATACATTAGTGTATGGCAAAATTAAATTAACCTTTAAAATAAAAATTTTTATACTTTCAATATAGATAGATTAATTATTAAAAATAATTTATATCAAAGTTTACATTTTTAAAATAAATTTATACAAATAGAGGAAACTTACGTGTAAAAATTGACATCTTAACTTACACCATACCAAGACTTATCACAATAAATAATAATAATAATAAAATAATAAAAATGCCCTACTTTGAACTAAATATTGTATTTAAAAAGTATATTTAATAGGAAAAAGTAGGTAAAACAAGAAAATATCATAACAATGAACTATTACAATTGTAAATTTGAAAAATAATTCATGGGAAACAAGTAATTTTTCCTCTAGCTTCAAAAAAAATTTAGGAGCTCCAGCTACACCAAAACCTTTCAGCTCTACAGCTCTGGCTACACCTAACCCAACCCACTGAGGATCCATGGTTTCATAACAACAGTATTTCATCTACTCTTGGGAAATTAGTAAAAAGCTTTACTTTCATATACAAAATTTTTAAAATCTAAACTTGCATTGTTTTTCCTTTTCTTTTTTTTTAAATTTTGAAAATGTCTCATTACAAAATGTATATACGACTATTTAAATATATTTAGATTTATGAATTATATATATAAGGAAAATAAGTTAAAAAATTACCTTGCAGCATATAGCAAATGCCTTCAGTGGATTTGCAACGGCTTTGTTCACTTTCAATTCGGACATATAAGCGGAGTAGAGTGTTCGCTGAATTTTTGTCATTCGACAAAGTAAAACATGTTCTTGTTTTAATGGCAATGATTTGGCAAGTACAGAATGGCCTCGTCTAACAATGAAATATATATATATATATATATATATATATATATATATATATATATATATATATATATATATATATATATATATATATATATATATATATATATATATATATATATAATAAACCTTCAAATTACATTCCAGTTTCTCAAGAAAATAATGATCATATATTTGAACAGACAAATATTAATGCAGTTTTTAAAAAAATAAAAGGATATTAAAATACATGGTTATAAATTAAAAGAAAACCCCAAAATACTACTAAAGTAAGCTCTACAACTATATTAGAAAAAAATATAATTACTATATATATTGTGAATTTAGATGACAAGAATACTTTTTGTCAGTTTATAACTGAATGGCATGTCCTAAAAAATGAATGTAACCGAAAAAGGATGTACTAAAGTAAAAGAAGTAATTTATTGATATGGTGAATAAATAGTTCCCTTTATTAAATTTTATTTGTATCTTTTTTTTAAATACAAATAAAAAATTATACGATTTTTTTTTTCAAACAACTTCATTACTGAAGGTTTTTAACTTTTTTCAAAGATTACATGTGAATAAGCTCTTCAGCACTCAACTTGCATATTTCAAGTATGAAAACACTTCCAATTAACATCTTCCTTGTTTTACTACTACTACTTCAGCTATTGCTGTTTAAGGTCCCACCTTTTATTTTAAAATGAATTTATATTGATGACATTTGCGGTTAGTCATTCTCAGACTCTCACCCAGATGATTAAACACACACATTGTTGCTTCTCCATAAACGAACAAGCTGTACTTCTTTCTTTCCAGTTTCTCTCTAAGAATGCAAGTTACCTTCCTCCTCCCCTATCCCCAAGTTAATATTTTACATTTATATTTTCTTAAAAAATTATTCAAATAAAACTATAACTTTTCCTTATGACCTTTCTTCAAGCCTTTCCTTTTGTCTTACTAAATTTAGATATTAACATATTCTTCACTTGCCCAATACATAATCCTCACTCTCACAAGGACACAAAATTACATACAAGGCAGCATTACAGAGTTACTCCTTTATTTCTCTGTGAAATGTTATCATTAACCTTGAAGGGAAGATTTCAAAATCTGAGACTTTCATATCTAACACAACCCCTTCTTTTCCCAATGTAATAAAGCTAGCCTACAACTACAGATTTCTTAGTTGAAATTTAACTTCAAAATAATTCTGAATGAAATGATGGAAAAATACAGATATAAAAACTTTAGTAGATTTTACACATTTACTATAAAACCCAAAGGATAGTAGATATTTTCTGGTTTTGGTACAATATTTGGACACAAAACTTCATAGCCTTAAAAGAAATTTTAAATTCTTCCCTAAATGAAATGGAAAATTAAATTAGAATTATTTTAATACATATTTATCTTCTTGAAAACTTGCCAATTTCTATTCTTCGGCAAGGTTCGGACATTTTACAAATCATTCATATAATAATAATAAAAATACAGTAAAGACAAACCTTTGTACAAAACCTTCAAGTAGAGAGTGAAGAACATGCGCTCTATATCGCATTATTTTAACATCTTGTGGAGTAGAATCAACACACTGTCCATTTTGAATTGGTCTCTCAAACATATTACAAAATTCTGTTTTTGTACCTATTGTATGCAAATAGTATGTATAATAAAATGGTATTAAAAATTTTTTTACTTCAAATTAAAAGTTTATCAAAACCTACCTTTTTATTTATCAAGTTAAAGAATAAGATAATAACAAATATTTTTTTTAAAAATGTAAGTAAGCTCTTTAAAAAATTAATTAAATTCTTTTTACTTACTTTAATTTTCAACTAAAATTCAAAAATTTAAATGGAAAGACAAATATTTTCAATTATAAAAATTAGCTCTAAAATAATTGCGTTCGTAACAGTAGCATCACTTTTATGCTTTTATGGTATTTAACTCGCCATTAACAGAAAAAATTAATTTCATGAAAGAATATTTGAGTACAAATTTTTTTATAAAAAATTAACTTTTAAGTTTTTTAGAGAATAAAAAATCAATCATGCAAACGTACCGAGATAGTTTGGTCTAATGAAATCCACCATACACCAATACTCGAGTAAATTATTTTGGAGGGGATATCCTGTTAAAACAACTCTTCGTTTTGTTCTTATATTCTTAAGAGCCTGTGAAATATTAGCATGGGCATTTTTAATCCTATGACCTTCGTCACATATAACAAGATCAGGTCCTGGTCTTACAAGAGCTTTTTGCATCTCTGTAACAAAATAATAAAGATTATATTTCCTAAAGAGTTTTATGAAGAGAATACAAATAGACTAAGAGCAAAATTGGACAGATTCTAATAAGAGAAATAAATAGATACTCTAATAACAAAAACACAAACTAACCATCAAGTAATTCTTTATTTTTATCTTCTTCTTCAATATCAACTATATCATCATCGAGCTGATTTTTTCTTCTCTTCTTTTTCTTTGGTTTTTTGGGCTTTTTAAGAGATAATTGACGGTACAGCTCGTAACCCATTAGCAGAACACCACCTTCTTCATGCCATTGGTTAATAACCTATTAAATTTAAATTTTTAACTATTGAAATATTATATAATTACGAATATAATGATTCATTTATTTATTTCCAAAGAATCTTACTAAATTATTAATAATTAAAAAGTTTATCATTCTCTTAATAAAATTTATTATACACGAGTACAATACATTTTTTAAGATTTAAAATCATTCTTTTATTAATTCAAGAATTTGAATCTTTACTGTAGTTTCCTTTATAAGTAAAATCAAACTTTCCCCTCCATTCTCTCTACATTATTTTTACGTTGGTCATAAACACAAAAAACACTAAATATCATTCACCACTTAATTATAATAATAACCTTAAATCTTGCTGGTAAATTTTTTTGAGCATCATTTAATATAAAAACTCTAAATTCTCTAAGCTGAATTTCCATATCATCAGGAAGTCCTTGAGGTCGTTCTTCAGGCAACCATTGATTGTATTCTGCTTGCCAATTTTGCAATGTATTAATGGGTACAATAATAAGAACTGTCTTGGCATCAGTGTGTCGAAGGAATATATCAGTAAATGATACAACCTGTAATAAGTGTATATTAATAACAGCATTCAAACTTTCTACATCTTATAGTACAGTAATTAATTTAAATAATTTTGTATACAATTAAAACGTAGTAATAATCCAAAAATCTGAAGAAAAAATATATAATATACAGGCTACACATATTTAACATACCTGTAAGGTTTTTCCAAGACCCATCGAGTGAGCTAAAATACAACCAAATCCATTGGATGTCTTAAACTGTTCCAAAGATTCAACAATGTTGTCGTACAAAAATCGAATTCCACCAATCTTATATATATATATATATATATATATATATATATATATATATATATATATATATATATATATATATATATATATATATATATATATATATATATATATATATATATATATATATATATATATATCATTATTACTACATTTGACAATTCTGAATTGCAGTACTAATATATTGTAGAGAACAATCCCAATTTTAATGGGTGACTAAGTTGGGTACTTTATAGATTCACTAAAAATTAAAAAGACAATGAGAGTCTCTCATTAACTATATATTTTGGATGTCAAATTTCTAATATCTATAAATCTGGAAACATAAAAACGGCCTAACAGATTGGTTTTACAATCTATAAACCAAAAATATATTTATTGAGTATATGTTTAATTTTTGATACTATTATTGTGTGCTTTAAAAGCCTAATCTATTTACATTCATGTATCACCTTTTCATTAACATTCAAAAAAATAATGACATGACTCGCCATGAATTCAAGAACTAAGAACATTACACTTTCAACGTTACAATGGTATACAAAGATTGATTTTTTAGGTATTATTATCCAAAATTATTTATTTAAAGAAAATTAACTTAAAAAAAAGAAAAAGAAAGTAACCAACCTGATGAGGTTTAACAGCACTCGAAAGCTGTGGAGCTAAAAATATATCCTCTTCTTTTTCTGGGTGTCCAACATTGACCAAAACTCTTCCTTGTGCATCTGAGACATTAAAATCATCATTGATATGAGCACCTGAATTATTAACATCATCGTTCTCCTCCTCTTCCTCTTCGGAATGACTCAAAACTACAACATCCGAATCAGAGTCTGAGTCACTATCATCGGAAGCTTTCGATTTCTGATCTGAATCATCATCATCTTCCATACTTTCTTCATTTTCGGATTTAATTTCTTTCTTCGGTTTTAATAGTTGTTCGTCTTCACTATCATCTAGTCAAAAATTATATATATATATATATATATATATATATATATATATATATATATATATATATATATATATATATATATATATATA
>SEYY01018969.1:77500-97500 GCA_009176605.1 Armadillidium nasatum | reverse complement strand
GATCTTCCAGATTAACAGAATTTAAATTTTCGAAATTAACATAATTTCCATCAGAACTGATCCTATCTTGAGTCTCAGTATTATTTTCTGAAGAACCTAAAGATCTCTCTCTGTAATTGTCATAAATATCTTTATTTGTTTCACTCTCACTTAAAATATTTGTGTCATCTTTTTTAAGTTCTGTGGCAAGTTCACTGGTGTCATTTTTCTCTTGAGATAAAGAAACATCTTCCTCATTACTTGATTTTTGAAACTGGTTAGTAGAATCTGAATTTTCTTTTTCATTTAAATCTTTATCTCTTTGACCATCCACTAAATCTTCTAGGGTGAAAATGCTCTCTTTATCACCAGTGCAAATAGCTTCATTAATGTATGATCCAGAGTTCTGTACATCAGGTGTCAAACTTTTTTCAAAATTAAGCTCTGACTTAGTTTCATCTTCAAGTACAGGCTTACAAGTAGGAGGAGGTTCCCCTGAAATAAAGTTTTCTGAACTGGACACGACATTGGGATTCACTAAATTACTAGTTTCCTCTTGTAAAGGCAAATTACAATTGATATATTCTTCAGAAGCAGATTTCAATTTTGAATCATTGGCAGAATATTTATTTTCAGGCAATTTTGAAACATGTTCAGGAAATCTATTACTCTCAGGTACAAAAGTGTTTTCAGATGCAATAGTAGTAGGAGAAGTAGCAGCAGCAGTAGTAGTAGTAGCAGTAGTAGTTGTATTGGTAGAAGCAATAGTACTGATATTTGAATGTTCTCTCATATCTGTAAATCCATCATTTGATTTAAATGAATTAGCCTCACCAGGTGGAAAGTTATTTAAATTAGAATGCACTCTAGACATCATCAGTGTATCTGAATTTTTCTGGTCATTAACTGGTGCTTGAAAAATTGGGGAAATTGTTTGGTGGTGTACTGGTTTGTGTTCAGGAACTGGTGGTCGTTTCCTTTTAATTTTAGGAGCTGGTGCCCCAACAGAGCCTCCAAGAAACCTTCGTTTATTGCTATTACCAGCTGAAGATTCTTTGTCACCATCATATTTAGCTACATTTGGGGTATTCCAATCTTTATTCAAACCTACACTACTTGAATAAGGATTGATATTTTGAAAAGAATTAACTGTATTACTTAATGGGGAAACATTAGACACACATGGTTGTGAAATATTGTTGCTATAATAAGCAACATTCGGCAAATTTGAAAAACACTGTGTTCTATCCTGAGTGGAGTTTGTATTAAAATTAATATCATTATTACACATATTGTTTAAGTCACTTACACTATTATCACTTAACCCTACATTATTTACTCCAAATGCCCTTCCAGCTGGAGGGATAGGTACTCTAGAACTTTGCTGTTCTAAATTACCAATATAACTATTTACATTTTGGCAAACATTTGTCAGCTGGTCTCTATATATTTCTGATTTATTATTAGTTGATACAATAGCACCACTTTGAGTTCTGTTCAATTCAGAAAATCCATGAGATTGCTGAATATTAACTTGTTGATCCAAACTGGAAAATGCTTGTCTATTTGAACAAATATCACCATAGGTGACTAACCCTTCTCTTTCATCTTCTCCATCTTTCCCCTGATCCATTTTAAGACCTCAATTCACACAACCTACAAATAAAAATAAAAAAGGTAAATTATAAAAGTTTTACATTTTAGAAAAACTGTTCTGTACTGTTTTTCATACTGCATTGTATAATGTAAAGTGCAGTAAATTTGGACATGTAAAGAAAATCAAAACTATAGGAAAAATCTGGGAATTTTCTAACAGAAAATATATATTTTAAGTCCTTAAATTATAGTTTTATGTTCTAGGCATTAAGTTTTTATGAACATAATTAAGTTTTTCCTTTTCATTTCCACACTATAAATTTTTAAACATGCTAGGAACAGCTAAAAAGTTCTCCATTTTTCTAGCACTGCCAATATATTGAAGAAAACATTACAGTAACTAAAATTTTTATGGGATAAATATAGGCATACTGAAATATCACTAAAATATTATTGTTTTTATATTATTCTAGCCAGTGTAATGTTATTACAAAAAATAACTTGATGTTCTAGACATTTCCATTACATAAACTTTCTAATGAGATGTACATTATATATTAAAGACAATAATCAAGCTCTCTCTCTCTCCCCACTTCTAACTTAAGGAAATGGTAATATAGAGTAAAGTTAATTAATACAAACATATCTGTGACGCATGCTCATACAGAATACCTTAATACTTTCTTATAAAAAATTAGCTGGAATGGAAAACAAGATCTTCAGCTTGTTCTATCTGTCACATTTGCTATATTGAAAATCATAGGAAGCAAAGCAAAACAACTTTTCTTTACTGTTTAACTGCAGAAAACTGACTTCACATCAAAAGTTTAATGATAGGAGTTGTCATTGTACAGGTTCAATTCAATGCTATTTATCAATATGTATTTCATTTCCAATGTTTCAAAATATATAATACCTTAAAATAATATAATTTGATATTAATATCATAATTTTATGATGAAATATTAAGAGTGAGAGAAAAAAAATGTTATAATGATGCACAAGCATGTGAAATCAGTCAGCACAAAAAAGTCAAAGAGCTGGTGATAGGTTATTGCTTTTTAGCATAGTTTTTTAATTTTTTAGTTTAAATGCCAAATAGCTATTTATTGTAATACAGCATATAAGAACTTTATATTTATTAATATTAAGTAAGTTTTAATTATTTATAAAATTTGAGTTTCAAATAAAAATAAAAAATTATTTCCTATATTTTGTTAATTTTTACTTCCTAAATAAATAAATACTTTCCTCTGAGATTAAAAATAAAATAAAGTTTATTTTGCTTATTAATTTCAAGTTTTAAACTATCTATAAACTAGATAATTTTTAAGCTTTTACTTTTCATAATTTATTTCAAAATTTAGTAGTAGGGAGACTGCAGGAGTTCTTTGAATTAATTTGGGAAATAAAAACTTTCAACAAGATTGTGGAGAGGCTCCATCAAATTCCCAAGGAGGTGAGACTTGATATGCTGTAAAAACTGGAGGTGAATAACATTGTCATTGGTAAGAAATTATTAAAAAAATAGTTATATTGGAAAGAATAAAGAAGCAGATGGATAAAATTTTTTTAGGCATGTTTTTAAGAAGGAAGATTATGTGTAAACTATTATTAAGGACAGATATCGAGTAGAGTATTGGGTTGGACTCTAGTGTTTACATGGTTTTTGGGAGCAGAGAAGGTATTCAATAGTGTGCACAGGGATGTGATGTAAATATTAATAGAAATGTCTAGGTACCAAAAAAAGAATCACTAAGATTATGAGAATTGTATAGGGAACATGAATGTTAAGTATCAGGGTGAACTAATGAAGGCTTCTTTGTAAACACAATTGTCAGTCATGGGTGTCTGCTATAATTATCAGAAGAAAATAGTTAAAATAATTATTAATACTTTGTGATAAAAATGGCCAACCATGGAAGACTATGTATATTTGTAATGCCTACTTCAAATAAAATGGAATACAGAAGTTCAGGATTTTATAACTATATAAGAAATAAAATAGATAGTTGGTAAGAAACTCCTTCAGAAAGAATGATTAATTGAATAATCAGTGAAAACTATTTAAAATCTATCATTTCTTGATGGTGATAGACAAAGTGATGAGAAAGACCATATAAGAGAGAAGAGGAGTGGGATGGGAACTTATGGATGGGCTGAAATATCTGAATTATGCTGATAAATACCTACTGGTACTATGGAAGTAGGATATGGAAAGGAAGCAATGAAAGTTGGTCTTAAGCAAAAGATTAATATAAAAAATGATGAGAGGGTTATTTATGAAAAAAATATTCAAGGATGTAAAGAATTTCACTTGTTTGGAAAATATAATAAACATTATTAAAAACTGCAAAGGGGCAGAAAAGAACATAGAGAACAAAATAAGCAATGAGAGAGAGAGAGAGAGAGAGAGAGAGAGAGAGAGAGAGAGAGAGAGAGAGAGAGAGAGAGAGAGAGAGAGAGAGAGAGAGAGAGAGAGAGAGAGAGAGAGAGAGAGAGAGAGAGAGAGAGAGAGAGAGAGAGAGAGAGAGAGAGAGAGAGAGAGAGAGAGAGAGAGAGAGAGAGAGAGAGAGAGAGAGAGAGAGAGAGAGAGAGAGAGAGAGAGAGAGAGAGAGAGAGAGAGAGAGAGAGAGAGAGAGAGAGAGAGAGAGAGAGAGAGAGAGAGAGAGAGAGAGAGAGAGAGAGAGAGAGAGAGAGAGAGAGAGAGAGAGAGAGAGAGAGAGAGAGAGAGAGAGAGAGAGAGAGAGAGAGAGAGAGAGAGAGAGAGAGAGAGAGAGAGAGAGAGAGAGAGAGAGAGAGAGAGAGAGAGAGAGAGAGAGAGAGAGAGAGAGAGAGAGAGAGAGAGAGAGAGAGAGAGAGAGAGAGAGAGAGAGAGAGAGAGAGAGAGAGAGAGAGAGAGAGAGAGAGAGAGAGAGAGAGAGAGAGAGAGAGAGAGAGAGAGAGAGAGAGAGAGAGAGAGAGAGAGAGAGAGAGAGAGAGAGAGAGAGAGAGAGAGAGAGAGAGAGAGAGCAAAAGGTCATATTAAATGAGATTCTGTGGAACAGACCAGATCATAAGAGGTGGAGAAGTTGTATATGTTTTGAAACAGTAGGGCAATCTGATAAGGCAAGCACTAGACTAGAATCTATGGGGTAGAAGAATACCAGTAATGATATGGAGAAAATTTGATGAAGGATGTGAAGAGAATTGGGAGAAGCTAGATAGAGAATATGGCAGTGGTAGTCAATAGAATGACATGAAGGCTCATAACTGCTTGCCTATGCTCCCATAAGGAGTAACAGGAAATAAGCCAAGTAAGGAAGCATACTAGGTACTAAAAAACTTCTCTTTTCAGCTTTTCTGTAACACCTTTGAAGTTTTATTGGGCTTATTTATTTTTCTATATTCAACTTCTTTGAAGCAATTGAACCACTTTTCATTTTCTTTTGTTAAATTCAATAAAATAGATTTCAGAACAAATTTAAAACCTCATATATATTTTTTACAATATATTTCTTTTATTCAAGGTATTAAAAATAGTTAAATTATTTACTAAGAAAATTCTGGTTCAACTTGTCATTGATTAATCCCTACAGTATTTGGATAAAAAAGTGCTTGTCATATATAAAGATGGTTGAAACTCCAATGAGGAGTGTGCAACAAAAATTTCTGTAATTTTTCAAGGATTTAAGATGAATTGGGAATGGTCAGTCTTCATTTTAATTAAGACCAATTTCTAATTAATCAATCTAAACAAATAGTTAGTGGGTCTTATAACAATTACATAAAATGTCTTAGGGTTGAAGTTACTGACTACACCATTCCAATAAAACCTTCATATTACATAAGCTATACACGTAAACATTAATAATTTCTAGTTTCAGAAATGAATTACAAATATTTTATAAAAATAGTAAGATTTTGTGTGTAAATTTAAAGAGCTAAAACAATGTGAGCATATATATTTATAATTAAAAAGTTACAAGGGCATCCCATGCAACTCACACAAAGTCAAATGAAAGTGGTTAATATCACATAGATAGGATTCTTTGCAAAGGTTTTAAATATTTTATATAAAAATATTCTTCAAATACTTGAGTATGGGGGGAATTAAGAATAATATATCTTTCTTTAGCTTAATCACTCAATGCTGGCAAAGAATATTAATGTCTATGTAGAAGATAATTCCTTTGGTCTTTGAAAATATTACAATAAAATATCTGAAATACCTATAAAGCAGCCCTCTCTTTTTCCTTATTAGGTGTGCATACAGTATATCAAAGACTTAAAATATTTAGTAATATTTATTTCTAAAATCAAAAAGTTTATTTATAATCAAGTTGGTTTTGATTTACCATAGATAAATGAAGATGAATAAGTTTATTTATATAGTTTGAATATATTATCGGATAGTCAATCAACTTGTATTATTATGAACAAGTATGTACTGTATAAAGTATCTCAATCACACTTTGATATCATTATAAAAATTATGGAAAAATTGAAATTATATATAAAAAAAAAAAAAATTCAATACCTAAAACCATAGTTAATTATACTGATGTTGAAAATTAAAATTTAAACAAGCTATGGGATATATAAAATTACCTGCTCTCAAAGAATAACTTTTATGTATGTAGTTAATATTACTCAGTCAGTGGGTTCGACACTGATAATATAATTAATACAATAGTTAATATATAAACATCTATCAATTTGTGGAATGAAAAATTAAATTAAATAAAATTGTTTTAAAATACAGGCCTAGCTAAAAATATAAATAAATGAGTAAATAAAGAAAAACTAAGATAATAAGAAGCCACATCGGTTTCATAAACAAACATGAATAAAAAATCTAGAATTGAAATGTGTTCTTATTTATGAAAAATATAATAAAACATGGAGGAAAAATATTTTACTATCAGTTATTTATATTGAAATATAACTAAATTATAGTACACAAAATGCTACCATCTTTGATCTCTATATATGAGTGTTTAATAAATTTAGCTATTTATTAAGATAGGCTGATATAGATACAATATACATTTTCATTGGTTCATTCCAATAAGTGGTACGAAACTTCATACTTACACACACAATGAAGCTAAATCTTTAATAAATAAAGTATTTACAGTAGTTAACTATATTATACACTGAAAATACAAAAAAAAAAAAAAAAAAATTATCCATGCTAAAAAGGCTCATAACAAACAAATAACATGCAAAAACAAATTACTCAATAAAAATTTGTAAAAAAAATGTCAAAATAAAGATTAAGATTAAAAATGAATCAGAATTCTGATCAAATGACACTGACCAAGTGTATTGAATATATGGTAAATGAATAATTGACTTTTAAAATCTGGCTAAAGTATATCACACCTCACTCTATTTACAGTAAAACGGGGTAAAACTAACCACCCTCAAAATAAAACTTTAATACATTTTTTTTTTTGAATGAAACTATTTATATTCTCGATTTTGGATTTTTTTTTTTACAGAATAGTCTTCATTTTTCAATGTTTTGTATAAAATAGTTTAATAAATGACAACAATAAAAATAAAAAAATTTCCTCCTTTTTGGGTAAATTTGTTTTTGACAAAATTAAAAAAATTTTTAAAGGTCTGTCCTCCCAAAACTATATTGAGTACGTAACTACAGAACTTAGAGGATTTGAAGAATATGAAAGGTAAGAGTTTGAATTAAAATAATATAAAATTTTGTTACGATTTAGAAAATATTAATGTTGTTCAAAAGCAGGGTAAAACTAACCAGAAAAATTTGTGATAATTTTTAAATTTTTTTTACCAATTTGCAAAAAATTTTCAAAGGTTGTACAGTTGCCTGAAATACATATTTTCTATTATAGCATTATTTTTTGTGTACCCTATCATATTGATCCTGTGCACAAGAAAATAGTTAGGCATACAAAAAAAATTTCTACATAAAATATGTGTATCTTGCCCAACTACACAACCTCCAAGTATAATAATATAATATATATATATATATATATATATATATATATATATATATATATATATATATATATATATATATATATATATATATAAATATATATATATATATATATTATATATATATATATCATTTTATTGCTATGCATGTGAAAATTTTAAAAACATTTTGAAATTTATTCCTGTGCACAGCACCAAAATGATTGAGCACAAAAAAAAATTTTTTTTTCTTCTGAGGTTATACAGTTGGGTTTGAGATACACATTTTTTATTTAAAAATTTTTTTTTTGCATACTAAACCATTTTGCTGCTGTGCATGGGAAAAACAATAATTTGCCTTTTTTCCCCATGCACAGCGACAAAAAATAGTATATATATATATATATATATATATATATATATATATATATATATATATATATATATATATATATATATATATATATATATATATATATATATATATATATATATATATATATATATATATATATTTGAGGTTGTGCAAGTTAGACGCTTTTTATTTAGAAAATTTTGTATACCCAACCATTTTGGTGATGTGCACAGGAAAATTTTAAAAAAAGTTTCCTGTGCAGTGTCAAAATCGTTGGGTATATAAAAAAAATGGGTATCTCACCCAACTATACAACCTCTGAAAATTTCTTGAACTAATCATTTGTAGAAAAAAAGTTATGCCCAAAAATATTTTTTAAGATAAAAATTTGATGTTTGATGATTATGGGATATTCACTGTAATTTGACATTTTTTTTTGGGCAGCCAACATGAAAATTTGAAGTACAACAAAATGAATATCAATGAAAGTCAATTATTATTTTGACAAAGGGAATATACTGAAAAATTTGCATAAATTTTGCCACCATACACATGTCCACTTTTTTTCCTTCAAATTATTTCTAGATAATCTATACTACTATTCTTATCCATTAATATTGATAAAAAACACTGTGGAATAGCAATTTTAAATAATATAAATTGGTTAGTCTTACACAGTTTCATTTTTTCTCACCCACAACTTTAAAAGAATTTTTTTTAAATATTAATTTTCATATTCCATATATATTTTTAATATTAAAATATTCAGAAAGGTTCGTATTTCTCAAAAAAATGATACATATAGTTATATCATGTATGTAATTCCGATATTTTGCCCATTCCAAAAATCAATATTTTCACAAAATTGGTTAATTTTACCCTGTTTTACACTATGTACTAATCCCACCTCTTCCTAAAAGCAAAGGGGAAGATAGTATAATTTTCAATTTAAGGTAGACCATTCCAAAAATTAACCACTGTGTTATTAATATGAAAACTCCCATACACATAAAGCAAAATTTCTTTATTTTATTATAATGACTGGTAAAGTAATTTTTATCTAATAAAAAGAATGTATCCACATTTACAATATCTGAAGACAAAATTTTATAAACCTGAATCATATCCCCTCCCCATTAACTTCAGTAATAGTTAAGACTAACTCAATAAACTGATCTCTCATTCCAATCAGAAATCTAGACTTGAAATGTGTTCTTATGAAAAATATAATAAAATATGAAGGCAAAATCTTTTAAAATCAGTTACTATTAATATTAAAATATGATTAAATTACAGTAGAGTAAATTAGATTACTCCTCATCTTCAATCTCCAAATTATACAATAATTTTTAGTAGATAATATTAATACAGAAATTTCAAATTTGTATAATGAATATATGAAATCTTTTTCATTTGGCTATTTTGTTATCAAATTTTGTCTAATTTTTACATTAAAACACATTTTCAGTTTTTATTTTTTAATAGGAAGGAAATATTATAATACATTCAACATGCAAAATATATAAAGCCTTGATCTAAAACTCAGATTACACATTATGCAGACTAAATATACAATGACAATTTACCAAATCCAAAGGTTAGTCATACTATTATTAGTAAACTTTAATAACAAATAATATAACTTTAATGACAGTATATACAAATTATGAATTATTCATTATCTCATTACTTAATAATCATATTTACTACCTGCAGATTAGCTTTAATAACTAACATACCACTATATAAGATTAAGTCATGATACATTATATTACACCCATACCATTCTTTCTTAAATGTTACAAGTGAATCCCACTTAACAACTCCCAGTGGCAAACCAAAAAAAATTAATTCTATTGCTGAATAAGCATTTTCTTATATCAAAATAACATATTATGCCCCTTACTCTCTCTCCCATAATCTGTTACCAAGAATATATTAATCTCAGTATCAACGATGCATAAATATTTTGTAGACTACTTTCTAAGAAATAATATTCCAACAGAAAATATTACTAACTCCCATAACTTCTTCTCATAAGTTACTCTCAAAACCATAAATCATCTATGTTGCTCTATACTGTACTCTTCCAAACATATCTATATCTTTTCTTAAATGAAGGGGCCCAAACTTACGCATATTAAAATACTAAATGGCTAATAAACAGTTCACTTATAAGCTTTCTCTTGCAAATAATAATTTATTATTCTAAATATCTTAATAGCTCTATTCCTTACTTCCAAATATTGACAAGCTAATTTCAGAAATTATAGCAAATAATGGTATAAACACTAGCTAAAAAAAAATTTCTTTTACTCTACTAAAAAATAAAAAATATAAAAAATATATTTAAATAAACTAACTTTATTATATATAAGTATAAAAGAATACTTTTATTTAATAAAAATACTAAATAAATAAAAAATATTCCTAAAACATACAATATACCATACATATAGGTATATCATAATAAAAATATAATTAAAATTATGGTAATTTAGATCAATGCTATAAATTCAGGACAATCAAGAATCGATACTATTGCTGCAAAAATGGTAAAATAAAAATAAAATGGTTTCGTAAATAACAAAGGATTATTTTGATCATAAATATTTTTATATTTATTTATTTTTTTTAATAAAATTTTTTATAGGAATTACACTTTTTCGTCATTCATGAACTCAAGTCAATCTCCATTCATATAGTTAAATCTTTCATTCAAGTAAATGATATCAATAACCTTAAATTTTTTTTTATTAAAACTCATTTATCATTTATCTGTCTTTCCAAAAAGTCTATTTAGATCACTTTGAAGCTTAATATAACTATCATTACTCCTTTGGTATCATCACAAGCTTATAAACTTTACAGTTAAGTCCATGATTCATATATATATATATATATATATATATATATATATATATATATATATATATATATATATATATATATATATATATATATATATATATATATATATATATATATATATATATAACACTTAAACTATCATCAAAACTTTTCTATTGAACTTAAAAACAATCTCATTTATTAATATTATCTAGATCATAGGATAAATATCTTTAAACTATGAAAAATCATGTTTTAGGTTTTACTAATATAATGATTATGCTTCATTAACCATAGAACACATTTGTTGTTTTCTAATTGAACAATATATTATTCTGCACAAACACATAACTTTCTTTTAATATTTCTACTAAATGTTTATATGGGCCTAAGCCTATTCATGAGAATGATGATTGCCTAATTAATATAAGGTACTTTACAGTCTTTTATTCCGGAATAGAACTGTAAAATTGGCAATATGAAACTTAATCCAAGAACATATTCAATCCCAAAGAGCATAACAAAACTAAGACTTCTATATAGACAAAATATTTAATTAAGAATTTGAACCCTAATGTTAACTGGCAATTAGAATTTATTGTCAGATATAAAAAAAAGGCGAGTTATTGGGAATTCGAATTTATTTATTATGTTAAATCAAACTTAAAAGTTCTATAAAATACTATTTTTCACAAAAGTTACCGATAATAAGAAAGTAATGGTAATAATAAAGCAGGCCTAATCAGGCATTGAGGCAGCCATTAGGTCAGAGAAAAGCTTTAACAGAGAGTTTATATTTAAATGTTTCTCAAAACCAAGAAACTCTAATAATACCTTATATTTATTTTTAATGAACCGAATGTGATCACATTTCATTGGAATTAAAAAAAATTAAAAATGTTACGTATAAAAAAACATTTTCAAAACGTAAACAAACAAGCCATTATCGATAGTACACTTTTCGTCCGTCAGATGTCACGTTTGAGTTCGTCTCTTCGTTTTCTTTGATGTACAATTCCCATTCCTATAAATTAACCTGAAAAAAAAGAAAAAAAAGAAAAAAAATTAATGAACAAATAAGAATACTTACATGGTATCGATTATTATTCGGCAAGAAACTAACGTTTGTAGAATAAATAAAAAACAGGAAGAATGGAAACAGATAATTTTCATAAGTTCATTTCCATGGCAACAGATAAAAAACAATCAGAAAAAATTTACGAAATAAAAGTAAAGAGAAAAAACAACAGAAAGCAAAATGAGTGCTGGTTTATTACAGTTTAATGAACCAATTCAGTTAGAAAATACTGACGAAGAGAGTAGCCTCAGTACATTATCATCGGATAGCAATGAGGTTATGTAAATTTAATCAATTGGTAACAAAAATTGTTAATCAGCAAATTTCACCGAAGATGTAATAATTAAATAATCTGAGTTTGGAATACTTTCTTTGCAATCAATAAATTTAAAGCCTAACAATTTTAATTTTAGGAAACGGCTGTAAGAACAGCTCGCAGGGGGTTCCTTTACATTTTGGTTTATGGGGGTTAAGGAAATAATTCAAACATTAAAATAAGTCTCAGTTTGGTTTCTTGGCGTTGAAATAATATTAATTCGTAAATTTAATTAATCGCATCAGATAAAGTTACCATTTCCTTCATTTAGTACAACTAGAAATACCTATTATTATTATTATTATTTTTATTATTATTATTATTATTATTATTATTATTATTATTATTATTATTATTATTATTATTATTATTATTATTATTATTATTATTATTATTATTATTATTATTATTATTATTATTATTATTATTATTATTATTATTATTATTACAGGAAGGTTACAAAGGATCATTGAATGACGCGAATATAATTGAAACAGCTCTATGTGATCCGTTAACCAGTTATGGTAAGATTAATTTGAAGCTTGACTGATATATATATATATATATATATATATATATATATATATATATATATATATATATTATATATATATATATATATATATATATATATATATATATATATATATATATATATATATATATATATATATATATATATATATATATATATATATATATATATATATATATATATATATATATATATATATATATATATATATATATATATATATATATATATATATATATATATATATATATATATATATATATATATATATATATATATATATATATATTATATATATATATATATATATATATATATATATATATATATATATATATATATATATATATATATATATATATATATATATATATATATATATATATATATATATATATTATATTATATATATATATATATATTATATATATATATATATATATATATATATATATATATATTATATTATTATATTATTATATAATATATAATATATAATATATATATATATATATATATATATATATATATATATATATATATATATATATATATATATATATATATATATATATATATATATATATATATATATATATATATATATATATATATATATATATATATATATATATATATATATATATATATATATATATAACGTGATATTTCGAAGAAAGATCAGATGAAATGTAACACAGTAACACGAAGAGCATTGGAACAGCCAAAGATTTGAGTTGTGAATTTTCTCAGATGTTTATTTGTTTGAAAGATTATTTCGAGTAGAAAGATAATGGAATCAAGTTTTTGAAACATTATTTTCTCTGCTCCAGGTAAATGTACGCAAAAGATTAATTGCCAACTCTTCTAACGTTATTCTCTTAGAATCAGTTAAACCCAGAGGAACGCCACTACTAATTAATTTAAAGGATGAAAGATGGATATCTATACAATACCTGCCATGCAGCGGCAGAAAAGGAATGGTAAAAACCACAAGAGAAGTTCGGAAATCAAAGCTTTGTGCCAGACTCTATCGAAAGCTTTCGGTGTGCTCACCACAGCTAAAGAATCATAAAAATACCGAAGAGTAGAGCACAAAGAGTCAGGTTAGGAGAGAAAGATCATCATATTTGAATCCATAGTGGTAACCCGAAATTAAATTGTATATGTAAGATATTACCAATCTTTTTACTTAGGATAAATTCGAAAACTGAAAAGTACTGAGGTTAAAGTGATAGAACGATAGTTAGAGGGTTGAGAGGCGTCCCCCTTTTTTTCAGCACTGGTTAAATGAGCGCACGTTTCCTGAAGAAGGAAAGGTCGACGTTAATATGTAGAAATTAAATGGTTTACCAAAACAAGAAGCCAATATTGGTGCACGAGTTTAAAACCCCACAAGAAAGGATATCGCCAGAAGAGTGTATTTCTTAATGTTAGGATCAGCTACTTTGATAGGGTATCTCATGGAAAATTTATTACAAAAAGACTTTCAGTGAAAATTACGGTCTCTTCCGTTCGGTTTGCTTAGATGTGCTTCTTCAATTGTTTAGATTTTAAAAAAGATTTAAAACGTAAAAGAATAGCAGGAAAAGTAACAAAGAGAAATAGATCAAAATTTATGTTTTTAATTATGTGGAACTAACTCACCCACTAAAGTTTTATATATATATATATATATATATATATATATATATATATATATATATATATATATATATATATATATATATATATATATATATATATATATATATATATATATATATATATATATATATATATATATATATATATATATTTCTCTCTCAATACAAAATTCTGAAAACCTACTATAAATTACTTAATTCATTTTTGTATAATTTATTAACATTTAAGAGCAAAACCTTTTTTTTTCAGATGAAAGTGATTCTTCTGAATCTGAATGGTGTAAGACTGAGAAGATTTTGGATATTCTTATACCACCAGCAGAGTGGGAGGACGACAATGGAGTTAGAATTATTCAAAAGGTTATATATATATATATATATATATATATATATATATATATATATATATATATATATATATATATATATATATATATATATATATATATATATATATATATATATATATATATATATATATATATATATATATATATATATATATATTACCGGACGGATAGTAATTTTTTACTATCCGCGGATGCGGATGCGGTTGCGGATATTCAATTGCGGATATCCGCAGATGCGGATGCGGATAGTTTAATTTTTTTAAGAGTTTTTGCCATAGATTCTTGGAATTTTAAATATAATATCCAGAATCTATATGTTACCAGGGTGTGGGACGGGGACCCAACTCTTGAACACCCCACCAACCTCTTTCCCCAACCTCCACCCATTTGGAAAAAGGTATATATATATATATATATATATATATATATATATATATATATATATATATATATATATATATATATATATATATATATATATATATATATATATATATATATATATATATATATATATATATAAATATATAGCCAGTAATTCAGTATTACCTTCACACTTCACAGTTTCACATATTCCATTTTGAAGTTAATAATTGGTAAGTTATTTTTTAGAAATAAAAGCTTTTGGGCTCTTTCAGGTGAAAGTTTGGTTCGCTTTTCGTCGTAAATGAGGCCTGCTCCACTGAAAAGACGCTCACTAGCAACACTAGTTGAAGGACATGCTAAATAAGTCCTTGCCAGCTCAGCAAGAAAAGGGAAACTTTTGCAATTATCTCTCCACCAAACCAGTTGGTCTTTATCTGCCTCCAAACGTGGGAGTTTCAGATAATTTTCAATAATCGATATTGTATCCTTTGACACTTCTGACTGTGATTCTTCATCGCTGCTGGAAGCTAGAAGATCTTTCCTTGATTTAGCAATGCTTAAGCTAACAGATTTTGTTTCTTTTGTATCTGAGAGCTTTTGCTTTTTCTTGAAAGGCGTTATTTTAGCTGTTTCTATCATCTCATCGCATAAGCATCCTAATTTGATTTTAACATTCTGAGAAACAAGTGGTTTAAAAATTTTTATTTTGTACCTAGGATCTAAAAAGGTTGCAATTGTATAAGCATCATCATTTTCCAGGTTTTCAAATCTGTCGTTCATCTCCTTCATTAATGTTTCAGTCATCCTTGAAACTCCCTTAGACTTAATAACATTTGTAAACACAACTTTCAATGTTGAAACAATTACAATTTAAATTACCAGGGAAACTGATGTATATTGGGAGAAAACTGTAATAGTATATATATATATATATATATATATATATATATATATATATATATATATATATATATATATATATATATATATATATATTAGAGGTGGACCGGATAGTAATTTTTTACTATCCGCGGATGCGGATGCGGTTGCGGATATCCAATTGCGGATATCCGCGGATGCGGATATAATGGGAATGAGATGCGGATATCCGGTCCACCTCTATATATATATATATATATATATATATATATATATATATATATATATATATATATATATATATATATATATATATATATATATATATATATATATATATAGATAGAGAGAGAGAGAGAGAGAGAGAGAGAGAGAGAGAGAGAGAGAGAGAGATTTTCGAAGCTATATATATATATATATATATATATATATATATATATATATATATATATATATATATATATATATATATATATATATATATATATATATATATATATATATATATATATATTAGTATTGGGCTAGCTCGGAAATCTCTGCTCCAGCTTCGGAGTGCTCCGAACATTTTAGCTCTGGTTTCACCAAGGCTTCGGAGAAAAAATAAAAGTAATAATAATAATAATAATAATAATAATAATAATAATAATAATAATAATAATAATATCAGTTGAATTTTCTCTTCCAATTTTCCAAAAGATTTTTGTTCTTCTATTTCTTCTATTTGCTGACCGGTTTCGTCCGCCAACTTCAGAAATCATCTCAGATGAATGACTTATTTTCAAATATTAAGCTAAAAGTTAATTAAGATTATAAATTTTGAAATTTATTAACAAAGTATATATTAGTTTTTGAGCTTCATATGAGGAGTTCCGAATTTAAATAATAGGGTTAAACGCTGGGATGTCTAAAGTGACCACCTGTCCCGATAAAATCGGGACAGTCCTGATTTTTTAAGCCGTGTCCCGATTTTTAGAGGGTAAATCGAGACGGATAATAGTATTTTATCCAATTTTTGTTTAAATTAGAGAGCAAAAATGTTTTTTTTTTTTTTTTTTTTTTTTTTTTTTTTTTTTGTACAATGTCCTTAACTAATAAATCGTATGACTTGTTTTTGAAAACAACAATCGTATTTCTTCTTTATATTAAAAAATCACCCTTCTTTATACATCCTTTAAAGCCCTTACGAGCAGTGTATTTTTCAATGTTCAGAAGAGTCCCGAATTTTTGGTCAGAAAAATATGGTCACCTTAGGTATGTCCCATCTGTCAATCAATCAGTCGCGCAACCAGTAAATGTCGATGTACAGTCAGACTCGGGTAAGTAAATTGGCTCACGATGGTGACTATCTGAAAGGGCATCAGCAATCTTCTTGAAATAAATTTGAAGGATTTTGTTATTAATTTTGTTGTGAAACAATCTTAAAAGATGGAAGAAACTGGTTATTTTTTATAATAATTTATAATTTATTTTGCTCCTGATTGATTGACAGATGGGACATAGCAACGTTTACTCCTTTCATCTTAAATTCGGAACTCCTCATGTGAAGCTCAAAAACTAATAACTACTCGTACTTTGTTTATAATTTTTCAAAATTTATAATTTTAATTAATTTTTGGCTTAATATTTGAAAGTAAATCATTCGTCTGATGATGTCCGAAGTTGGTGGACGAAAGCGGTGTCTGTTTTCAATTTGAAGAAATAAGTTCCCCAAAATAAGCGTATTGATCAACTTGTTCTAGGAACTGTTGATGAATTTGCCGTCTACCGTGACACAAACGGTAGAGTGATTGACTCACTTGCTTGATAGTGTTGGTTTGATCCCGTTTGTGGATCCTAGGTATATACTAACTAGAAAACTTCCTCTCCATAATTTTACTAATTTTAGATATTGACAAAATTTAATGTTTACTCATGGGCTAATTGTTTCAGGAGGCTGCAGAGCACTTTGATATCTTCATATTATTATTATTATTATTATTATTATTATTATTATTATTATTATTATTATTATTATTATTATTTTATTTATTCGTTTATTATAAAATATATATAAATATATTATTATTATTATTATTATTATTATTATTATTATTATTATTATTATTATTATTATTATTATTATTATTATTATTATCGTTGTTATAATTTGCATTGTTTGGTATTATTATAATTATGTTATGTATATTTATTTTAAATACATATATTTTTCTTACATTCTTATATTTCATATAAAAATTTTTTTTTCACTAATGAAACAAAATATGGAGTCACTGGATGAATTCGTCAAAATAGCAACTCTTTCCATTAATAATGATGATAATAATAATAATAATAATAATAATAATAATAATAATAATAATAATAATAATAATAATAATAATAATAATAATAAAATTTTATAATTTGAATTGTACAGTCATGTAATATTTTCTTTTCTAAGTGAATAAATATTTTTTAAATATTATTATTATTATTTTTGAGCAAAGTTGAGAAAATTAAAAACAAATTCCAGTTAAAAGTCGACATTTGCTCCATACACGACATTTGAAGAAGTGAAAATCAAGGGAAGTTAGAAAAACAGATAAAGGGGCGTGTTCCAGATTTTACCAGTAGAGTGCATGAAAGATTGAGCTATAGCAGTTAAGTGTTGGGTCATACAGTTGGAGAGAGAAAGGATGAGACTGTGATGAAAGACGTGTCGCACGAGCCCTTGTCAATGGATTAAACATGCGACCGGGGAGTTCAGAAGAGCAGTGTCCACTGTAATAGCGATAGTATAGGGAGAACGAGACAACAATTTGACTGGTAGGAAGAGACTTCAGAGAGTTGGTGAGAGAGATAGAACTGAATAAGCGAAAGGCCTTAGACTCCAAATTTTTAAGGAAAGCTGTACGAGTGGAATCACCTCAGATCTGAAAGGCATACTCCATACAAGGGCGAACAGCAACGCTATAAAGGGACAAGAAACTGGAGTGTGGTGAAGAAATTCTGAAGACGCCTCAGAATACCCAACCTCTTAGAAGCTTGCTTAAAAAGAAAGGCAATGTGATCATTCCAAGAAAAATCACGAGAAAAAGAAACACCGAGAATATTAAAAGGATATATGAAGGTGTGCGTTTTCGAAGATGTCATAGTTGTGTGGAAGGTTTTGTCAGGTAGAGAGATGGAGAAAATGAGTTTTTGAGGCATTGAAAACAACCTTGTTTTCTCTGTCCAAGGCTACCATCTTTGAGTCATATTTATAAATAATAATAATAATAATAATAATAATAATAATTAATTATATTATTATTATTATTATTATTATTATTATTATTATTATTATTATTATTATTATTATTATTATTATTATTATTATTATTATTATTATCATTATTGGCATATTATTTGTCATGACGGAAATATAAATATAAATGACAATATTACATAGGGCAGAACATAGAGACAAACAGCTATTCTTACCTAGGCCTTTGTTTACATGTATATCACATAGTACAGTTCGTGCTACAATACACGAAATAGAATCGAGAGAATGATAATGTATATTTTATCACATAGTCTTTTCTGAATGGTAACAAAGAAAATATTCATACGGTATTAACAGTATATATACTTTAGGTTAACTCTAGCAATAATAATAATAATAATAATAATATTATATATATTATTATTATTATTATTATTATTATTATTATTATTATTATTATTATTATTATTATTATTATTATTATTATAACTGGAATCTTTTTTTTACTTATCTTACTCAATTACCGATTTGGTCAGGTTTCACGATTTCCTCCTTGTCGCACTGATGTTATCAAACTCTGGGAACAATTGGACCTTAAGTTGAAAGAAAGACAAGCAAGAACATTTGGTATATGCCCAATAAGAAGGGAACTTTATGCTGAAGCCTTTGGTATATATATATATATATATATATATATATATATATATATATATATATATATATATATATATATATATATATATATATATATATATATATATATATATATATATATATATAGAGAGAAATCGTACACTGATTCTTCATGCTTTCTCTATCCTCAGTTTTCAGTTAAAGGCGGTTACTGTGCGTACGTG